>CM076583.1:896121487-896397348 GCA_034641835.2 Pinus albicaulis | reverse complement strand
ATACAAACGACCAAGATTATAGTACAACGCATATGTATTATTGTGTGGGAGATTAAAAGAACAAATGAAGCTTAAAACAAATGAAGCAGTATACGGTGGGACCCTCACGAATCACATCGGAGAAAATTATGGTAGTGGAACATGTTGACAAAATTGTTAGGAAACATACTGAGAGGGGGGGGTGAATCAGTATTTAGATCTTATTGAAAACTTTTTATCAGAGATCTAATTATTTAATTCTTTACTTAGATTATTGCATCATTCATTCATCAAAATTTTAGTAAGCAGTGAGCATGTGCAGTAATAACAGAATTAGCCATCACACATAAGCAACACACATGAACACCAATATTTAAGGTGGAAACCCAATTTGGGAGAAAACCACCGCTGCTGTCGTCTCTGGCTTCAATATTTATTATAAAGAAAACCTCTTACAATTTTTTTGTTGGTGCAGACTTATACCAGCACGCAGGCACCCACCTACAGAAGGCTACAACCTTCTCTCGTTCTCCAGTCACTATTGGAAGGGAGCTCCAACCCCCTGATTTTAACACCAGCTTGTACTGGTTGAAAGCTTCCACTTCAATACTTAGATCCACCACTTCAATTTCTTCATCAGACTTGTGTCAGGTCTTCATTATTTCTTTGCAAATCTTCCTAGAGATTCATCATTTTCTCGATATAGAGATCTTGAACCTTCATCAACTCCATAGGTGCATCATAGATTCAGATTTATCAGACAACAGAGTTCAATCATGCAGATATCTCTTAAAGAGATTTATTCATTGACAATCCCTCCACATGCACACATTGAACTGTGATCCAATTCTCCTTATATAGTTTTAGCCTTTATTAATACCATGAGTCAAAACCACTCAACCGTTGATGGTATTCCTGGACGAGATTAAATAGATAATCCATCGGGGTTTACCAAAGCCCCAAACAGCTTCTCATTGTTCTTATTTTCTTGGTCAGGAAATTAGATAATTAATCTAAGGCTTTTTGATATCTCAATCTGAGATTGAGATATTAATCCAAATTTCTCCTAAGGTTCAAGCCCTTACTCATCCCTCGAGAGACATGAATATTAATCATATCATATATTTGGTGAACTATTTTGCTCAATACTTCTTTTAGTCCGTGCACTGGTTACAATTTCTGAGCTCGACCATGGAAAATATCACCACCTTTGGAATAACATTCAAAGTGATGGCCCAATCGCTTTTCGTAATAAATTACATTTAATTTAAACAAACCTTGGTTAAACCCACAAACATTAAAAATTCCCAATCCATATAAGTTAAATTGGGCCCACATATATGATCAATGACCCAATCACATACTCGCACCGTACCGTGGTTATCCTTCATGCACCTTCCTCATACAGCCACCATCTGATGGCTCCCCTTCAGATCGACGACGCTTGACCATATCGCGTTGCATCCTTGGTCGGACTTTAACGAGTGATGGCGCGCAGTGATGGCGGTTTTGGAGATTCGTTCAGGGACGCATGTCGCTCATTCTATGGAATCGCTCCCAACCTCTTGAATACCACTTGCCCATCGAAAGAGGTGCGATAAAAATCGGAAACCGTCTGTATAGTTCCTCCTTCATGGTTCCGCCCTTCTACTCCAGGTTCTGCCATGCTTCCTTTTGATATGATCCACCACTTCCCTTCCAGGTTCCGTTTGTAATTACGAAGAGTTGTTCCAATGAAAGTTTGACAGCCTATATTCACATAATTCAGTCACCGAGTTCCGTGTTGGTTGCAGGAATTCGCAATTCCTTCATCAAGAACAGGTTCATATATTACACTTGCTCAATTCAATAAAGGCACATACAATTCCGAGATCAATCCCCAACATTGATCCCAATTTACCTTTAGTCTTATATTCAACGAATATATATAACTCCACTGTCTACCAGTTTGGGATACACAATCGACCGTATTAGCATCGGTTCCTCGAACTACATACAAAGCACCATTAATCCCCTCATAGGGTTTCTTACTTATCATGGATTTCAATTATCCTCCATCAATATGCATGAATTAATTCCACAGAGACTCAAATATCCTTCCTACTGAATTCAATTTGCTCCTTGACTGATACTGCTTTCTGTAGATGCACTCTTTCTCTGTTCTTCTCTGCTAACCTTTGTTCTCTGTTATATTTCTTTTCTCTGTTACTGTTTCAGATGCTAATTCCTTTTCCAATTTCTTTTCCATCAATTACAACATTTCCAACAATCTCCCCCTTTGGCATTGATGGAAATACTCTTCCTCTGTTTGTCTAATAGAAGCCACCCTTTTTTTTGCTTTTCCTCCCCCCTTTGAAATCAGTGGCAAAGGGTTGATCAAGATCCTCTGTACCGAAAATAACATGCTCCCCCTGAGATTATGCTGCATCTTCAAACATAATATTCAAGGAAATAACAAAAAAAAAAAAATATGACTCAAGATGAGATTAGACTACAATAAATAATTACAATGCCAACAATGCATCCTTGCCACATGACCAATGCTCCCCCTTAGCCTGTGCATCCTGAACACTTTCAACAGGAGCGTATCCAATTTAGTCTTCTAAATTTAAACATATCTGATCTTCTGCATAGCAGAGACTACTCCCAGCTTCTGTCTGAGATATTCGAACGCTTCCCTAGTTAAAGGTTTGGTAAATATATCAGCAACTTGTTCTTTGGAGGGAACATACTCCAATTTCACCTTTTGTTCAAGCACTTGTTCTCGTAAGAAATGATACTTGATGGGAATGTGCTTGGTCTTGGAATGCATAACATGATTCTTTGAAATACTGATGGCACTTGTATTATCACACATAATGGATATAGGAGGTTAACATTTAATTTGAATGTTTTGTAAAGTCTGCATCATCCAAAGAAGTTGAGTGAAACGTGATGTGGCAGCCACATATTCTACTTCTGTTGTAGATAAGGCAATAGAGCTTTGATTCTTACTAAACCAAGATACTAACTAGGGCCCCATATAGAATGCACCACCTCTAGCGCTTTTCCAATCATCAACATTTCCAGCCCAATCTGCATCAATGCAAGCATGAAGAGTAAGATCAACATTCTTTAGATACCATAGTCCAAAGTCTTGAGTTCCTTGTAGATATTTGAATATTTTTTCACAGCCTGAAGGTGAGACTCTTTTCAATTAGCTTGGAATCGTCCAACAATCCCAACTGCATGCATAATGTCTAGTCTTGTCCCAGTGAGATAAAGTAGACTTCCTATCATAGACCTGTATTCTGGTTGATTCACCGTGGGGGAATCATCATTAGAATTGAGATTACATCCGGTTATCATTGGTGTGCTTACAGGTTTGAAATCTTCCATGCCATACTTCTTGAATATTTGCTTAAGATATTTTGCTTGTGATAAGAATATGCCATCTGTTGCTTGTTGCACTTGCAAGCCAAGAAAGAATGTTAGTTCCCCAAGTAAAGACATTTCAAATTCTTGCTGCATATTAGAAGCAAATTTCTAACTCATAGACTCTTCATTACTTCCAAAAATGATATCATCAACATATACAACCACAATTAATAGTTTATCATTTTCAATTTTTGTGTATAAGTTCCTATTAGCAGACCCCTTTGAAAATCCTTGTTGATGAAGATATTTTTCAAGACGATAGTACCATGCCCTTGGAGCTTCTTTGAGACCATATAAAGCCTTTTTAAGTCTACAAACAATTTTTTCATCATTTCCCAAAATGAATCCTTCTGGTTGTTCTATATAGACTTCTTCTTCTAGATCACCATTGAGAAAAGCAGATTTAACATCCATTTGATTAAATTTGATTTGTTGGAAGCTTGAAAAAGAAAGAAACATTCTTATGGCTTCAAGTCTAGCTACAAGGGCAAAAGTTTCTTCAAAGTCTATACCTTCTTGTTGAGCATACCCCTTGCAAGCAAGTCTAGCTTTATTTCTTATAACATCCCCATTCTCATTTAATTTATTTTTGAATATCCATTTAGCACTTTTTACCTTTGCATCACCTTCATAACTTAGAATGATTTTGTCCCATATTTCCTTTGCCGTATTCAGCTGCATGACTTTGGCAAATTCTGATTCAGTTAGACTTCCCAATAGGGCATTAACCACCTTTGCATTTGTTTCATAATTATTTCTTTCCGTTGGATCTGTTGGTACTGCAGCTGGATATTGATATCCTACTTCAACAATAGCCCATACATCTGCACCTAGAGACTGAAGATAGGATCTCATCCTTGTTTTCCAGAAGATTAAATTGTTTTTGTTGAAGATAGGAGGCCTGATAGATGCTATTCCATCTTGATTGCTCATCTTGATTGATCTTCCTTCTAGCGGCTAATTTTTTTAGAAGGACCTGCTCTGATACCAATTGTTAGGAAAAATACTGAGAGGGGGGGGGTGAATTAGTATTTAGATCTTACTAAAAAAAAATTATCAGAGATCTAATTATTTAATTCTTTACCTAGATTATTGCATCATTCATTCATCAGAAGTTTAGTACGCAGTGAGCATGTGCAGTGATAACAAAATTAGCCATCACACATAAGCAACACACATGAACACCAGTATTTAAGGTGGAAACCCAATTTGGGAGAAAACCACCGTTGTTGTCATCTCTGGCTTCAATATTTATTATAAAGAAAACTTCTTACAATTTTTGTGCTGGCTCAGACTTATACCAGCATGCAGGCACCCACTTGCAGAAGGCTACAACCTTCTCTCGTTCTCCAGTCAATACTGGAAGGGAGCTCCAACCCCCTGATTTTAACACCATCTTGTACTGGCTGAAAGCTTCCAGTTCAATCCTCAGATCCACCACTTCAATTTCTTCATCAGACTTGTTTCAGGTCTTCATTATTTCTTTGCAGATCTTCCTAGAGATTCATCATTTTCTTGATCTAGAGGTCTTGAACCTTCATCAACTCCATAGGTGCATCATAGATTCAGCTTTATCAGACAACAGAGTTCAATCATGCAGATATCTCTTAAAGAGATTTATTCATTGACAATCCCTCCGCATGCACACGTTGAACTGTGATCCACTTCTCCTTATATAGATTTAGCCTTTATTAATACCATGATTCAAAACCACTCAACCGTTGATGGTATTCCTAGACAAGATCAAATAGAAAATCCAGTGGGGTTTACCCAAGCCCCAAATAACTTCTCATTGTTCTTATTTTCTTGGTCAGGCAATTAGATAATTAATCTAAGGTTTTTTAATATCTCAATCTGAGATTGAGATATTAATCCAAATTTCTCCTAAGGTTCAAGCCCTTACTCATCCCTCGGCAGACGTGAATATTAATCATATCATATATTTGGTGAATTATTTTGCTCAATACTTCTTTTAGTCTGTGCTCTAGTTACAATTTCTAAGCTCGACCATGGAAAATATCACCACCTTTGGAATAACATTCAAAGTGATGGCCCAATCGCTTTTCGTCATAAATTATATTTAATTTAAACAAACCTTGGTTAAACCCACAGACATTAAAAAGTCCCAATCCATATAAGTTAAACTGGGCCCACATATATGATCAATGACCCAATCACATACTTGAACAGTACCATGGTTATCCTTCGCGCACCTTCCTCATACAACCACCATCCGATGGCTCCCCTTCAAATTGATGATGCTTGACCATATCGCGCGGCATCCTTGGTCAGACATTAACGTGCGATGGCGTGCCGTGATGGCGGTTTTGTAGATTCATTCAGGGATGTGTGTCGCTCGTTCTATGTAATCGCTCCCAACCTCTTGAATATTGCTTTCCCATCGAAAGCGATGTGATAAAAACTGGAAACCGCCTGTACTGTTCCTCCTTCGTGGTTCCACCCTTCTACTCCAAGTTCCATCACGCTTCCTTTTGTTATGATCAACCACTTCCCTTCCACGTTCCATTCGTAATTCCGAAGAGTTGTTCCAATGAAATTTCGACAGCGTATATTCACATAAATTAGTCACCAAGTTCCATGTTGGTTGCAAGAATTCACAATTCCTTCATCAAGAACACGTTCATATATTACACTTGCTCAATTCAATAAAGGCAGAGACAACTCCGAGATCAATCCCCAACATTGATCCCAATTTACCTTCAGTCTTATATTCAACGAATATATATAACTCCACTATCTACCAATTTGGGATACACAATCGACCGTATTAACATTGGTTCCTCGAACTACATATAGAGCACCATTAAACCCCTCATATGGTTTCTTACTTATCACATATTTCAATTATCCTCCATCAGGATGCATGAATTAATTCCACAGGGACTCAAATATTCTTTCTACTGAATTCAATTTTCTCCTTGACTGATACTGCTTTCTGTAGATGCACTCTTTCTCTGTTCTTCTCTGCTGACCTTTGTTCTCTGCTATATTTATTTTCTCTGTTACTGTTTCAAATGCCAATTCCTTTTCCAATTCCTTTACCATCAATGAAAAATTTTCTAACAAAAAGTTTCGATTGCAATAGTGGACCCGATTCATTATAATTAGTGATTCTCATATTTGTTTGAGTTCTGGCTTAAAGCGCATCGGAGCAATTCATCGCATCGAAGGTGAAAGATTAAAATACAACTGAAAGTTCCAATTACGATTGAGTGATCAGATGATAGCCATCGGATTTGTTGAAGGATGGACGACAGATATGAGCTGGTTGATTACATGATGGGGCCTTTGTTAATCACATTAAAGAACTCCAATCACATCGGCGCAGTGAAGTGGAAGTGAACATTGAACCATCACACCAGAGTAAAGCAGAATATTAGAACATACAATTGAAAGTTCTGATTGCGATCAATTGCATCGAAACCATCAGAAGAGGTGAAATCGCATCGAAGCATAAGAAAAGATTGATTAGTTGAACAGAAAAGGCATTTTATTCATTAAAAGTGTCTATTATGATTATATCATCGAAAGGAATTTGCGTTATACATAAAGGGCAGTTTATATGTTACAAACGCTTTATTATTATGCAGAGATTTGAATTTCATTATATAAAAAGTGGAGTTACATATATGCAATAGTTACACCATCACAGTGAACAGGAGAGCAAGCAGAGCCGAAAAAGACAGACACAGTCACAGAAAAGACAAACACATGGTGATCCAAAACTGAATGGGTTGATTTGTAATCCATATTGTAACTGAATGTAAATGTTTTTGATTGGTTTATATTGTTTGTGATGCACTGGAAAGTCTTCGTACGAAATAAAACTCCACTATAAAACTGAAAGTTGTATAAATTGCTGAAATTTTCTGAATGAGCTGGATAAAGAAGTGAGGAAGCAGAAAGCGAAGAGTCTGGGCTATTCACTTTGAATTCCCTGTGGAATACGAACTGTTATGAGGCAAACTGTATAAAGCATATCACCTTGATATGCAGAAAGAGGTTAGAGAATGCATAGTATGAAGAATTGAGGCAGAGAAGATAAGAGAAAGGAGGAGCAGAAAGTGATGCTACAGAACATAGTTGATATCTAAGGTAAATCAACAAATATTTTCTTTTGATTGAATCAGGAAGTTGGAGCTTCCGTATCAAGTTGAAGCTTGATAGATGTCAGTTGTAGCTGACTGAGGTTGGAGACTCTTGTAGGTTGGTGCCTACAAAAAATCAGTGGTAAGAGGGATTTGGAGCTTGCCTTTGCATCACAACAATAATAAGATGTGGTTTTCTCCCTTTATGTGTTTCCACTTATGTCTGTTGTCTCTGTGTGTGTTGCCTATGTGTTAATATGTTCTATCCAATCCTCTTAATGCTTGTTGCTCTCATAATAAGTTTTGTGTAACGTTATCTTAATACTTGCTACTACATATTAAGAATATTCACATATTAAGTTGGTTATAAAATTAAGTTGTAAATAATCTTGAATAAAAGTTTTAAAAAGCTCATGTATGTGTTAAACTAATTTACCCCCCCTCTCAGTTTAACTAAGGATTCAACATTATTTACACTCTTTTGTATAAGTAATACCTCTTCTCATTTATTTTAATAAATTAATGATTATTATGCATGATTTTTCCAATGATGACCTATTAATGAATTTGTTATAACATCACTCATGATTTTAGCCTCCAATATCTCTTCCAGATTCCATATTTGATATTTAGTTGATAATTAAATATTACAACTCAGAAATTCTTTGGGATAACAAGATACAATTTCGTGTTCAACATTTCGTGCATACGAAGAAGAACCTTGAAAATCTGAGGCATGGTTTTCGTGCAAAACAGAGGAAATTAGTTTCCCAATGACTAGTTTTCCCAACTTCGGTCATGATTGAGAAAAAAGAAAGATTCTTCGAAGGATATATTCGCCGATTTTCTAGTGTGACCATTTTGCATATTTCCCCAATTGTAATTACCAGATTTGACTTATGCTAGTTGAATCATGATGGAAAGATCTTTCAAATCTCCTGTTTCTTATTGATATTTTGTAATCATTTTATTTCCCTTTGTTGTTTGTATATTTAAAGGACACAAATTAGAGAGAAAGGGGGATATAATGTAGATAGGGTTGGCTAATGAGAGGATGGAGAATTTGTAACAAGACATTTTGTTCAAGTTAATGGAATTTGTCTTTCTCATTCCTTTGTGAGTTTTTTATCACACTACAACCCTGATTAGGGATTTGGGCCCGCTCTCCTAACCAGGTGTTGTCTAGTTTATGTGTGTGATTAATTTTTTTACTACATTGCGTGTTTCTTTAATTGCTGTGACAGTTAATGCAATTGTTGTAATTCTCAATTTCCGTGAATGTATTTTCGATTCCAAAAATTATTTCTTATATTATTTCAATGTTGTTACAATGGTTTGTTTTTTTACATAGCTTATAAAATCCATGATTAATACAAAAGTATGTAACTGTCATGTGAATATATTTTTCACTTAAGCCTTGCAATAACAAATGCATCTGAGATTGATAATTAATGTGTGAAATATTTGAATAATATTATTCACACTTGGACACCAATATTTTGGCGTTGTTTCCGGGGAGGCTATAAAAGGTGTAAGAACACAATTCATATTGTTCTAAGGATAAATCCCTCGTCTTGGTGAGGGAAGTGATACCTTGCTCCAGGTCCTAAGCATAGTTGTTATGTTTCTTTTCTTTTCTTTGATTTCCTAGGGACCAATCTCTCATCCTGGGGAGCAAAGTGTAGAATATATAATGAAGAAATAGATAAACAAATAAATTTCTTTATATGTAAAAATAGTCATTTTTGTTGCAACATGTTGTCAAAATTAGCATCAGGGATCAATATTCAAATTTATTTATGTATGTAGATGTATTATATTGAAAATAAAATTTTAAAAAATACTCATATTCATTTTTGATCAACTTCTTGGAAAAATTCCTTGATTATCATATCTTATGGCTTGCGAGCTTGATGAAAATTCTAAAAAACAGCCGGGACAGTCATGTTTTGAGGGACCAAATTGGAATATTTTTCAAAACCTATTTATATCCTATGTATCCCTTTCTATATACTTCCTAACCCAATTTTAATCACTCTATTTGGATTTTAAATGAAAACTTTATGACCAAAATAATGTCAGGATGTCTAGAAGGCAGCTCCAGAACAAAGTTGGGACAACCCATTTTTGGAGGTCTGAATGACTAGATTTTAGAAACCTATTTCTGTGGTATATTCCCCTACGAATATAGTTGACAAGAATTTTTGAGTCACATTATTTTGATATTTTATGAGAATTTTATGACCACAATACTGACTGTATATCATAAATCAACATTCTAAAAACTTTGTTTTTTGGTTGTTCATTGGTGTATTTGACCCATCCATTCTTATTTCCTTAAAAAAATGTTACTATTGGGGATATATACATGAATATAATCAAATATCCAATTTTAATCAGTTCAATCCATCAAAAAATGAAAAATTTATGCTTCAAATATCAACTATTGGTCTGAGCTGGAAATTGAAAATGACTCTGTTATGCAGGTTGTTCTAAGAAAATTTAACATACCATTACATGGAATTTTTAAAAACTTGTTTCTATTGGAGACACATCTATGAATTCACTTTCATTTTTCTTTGGAATCACTCAAATTAGAAGAAAAACAAGTACGTTATGATTGAAACATTGCTGGTTAGTATGGTTGGCCACTACTCTCCCGTGGGTAATAAATTAATTTTAATTTGTTATTTTTTTTTCCATAGATTTGTTTTATAGAGTAAATACTTTTTTTTTTCTACATATTTCTTGGATTAGGAGACCCCAGTCACCTCTCTTCTTCTATTATTTCATGTTTTATCGCAGGTAGACACTCAGTTTTTGTAGGTCCGATGAGGATAAATGAGGTCAATTTATGAGAAAGTGATTATTGAAGGCAATGATAGTGAAATAAGAACATTTTCAAAGAATTTTCTTCACATGGAGAAAATAACATGAATACTTTTCATCACTTAAGAGATTTATAACATGATAAATGGGGAGTTGATTTCCATTTGAATATCCAATTCATTTCTGGAAAGGCATTTTTCCATTCATTCATCATTCACAGAATAATGATTCCCTTAGAAAACAACATTGCCGCAACAGAAATCATAATCATTGTAACTTAATTTATTTATTTAGTTATTGGATTTCAATAAATATTCATTTCTTTTCTAATTTCTCTTATGTTTTTATTCTTCAAGTATTGTTTACGTCGAAGTCACATTTTTGTCTTTTCCTCTTGAAATAAAAGAAGCGAATTCTTAAGTTTCACAGTGTTGTTACGTCTCTTATGAAGTTACTCTAAAAAAAATTCTAAGTATTTTTTGTTGTTACTCCAATTTTGTTACTCCTTTGGTGTTGTTACTCCGGAAAAAATTCGAAGTATCCAGTGCAGTTACTCCTCCGATGGTGTTACTTCGGAAAATTTTCCAAGTGTTCGGTGTTGTTACTCCTTCAATATTATTACTCCTCTGGTGTTGTTACTCCATGAAATTTTCTATGTATTCAGTGTTGTTACTCCTCTGATGTTGTTACTCCTTCGGTGTTGTTACTCCGAAAATTTTTCTAAGTATCTGGTGTTTTTACTCCTTCGATGTTGTTACTCCAGAAAATTTTCTAAGTGTCTGATGTTGTTACTCCCTTGGTGTTGTTATTCCTTCGGTGTTGTTACTCCTCCAATATTGTTACTCTGTGAAATTTTCTAAGTATATGGTGCTAGTTATCCTCCGATGATGTTTCTGCAGAAACTTTTCTAAGTATCTGGTGTTGTTACTCCTTCGATGTTGTTACTCCAGAAATTTTTCCAAGTGTCTGGTGTTGTTACTCCTTCGTTTTTGTTACTCCATGAAATTTTCTAATTATCTGGTGTTGTTACCCCTCTGATGTTGTTACTCTAGAAATTTTTTTGTGTCTGGTGTTGTTACTCCTCCAATTTTTTTACTCCGAAAATTTTTCTAAATATCTGGTGTTGTTACTCCTCCGATGTTGTTACTCTGAGAAATTTTCTAAGTCTCTGGTGCTTTTACCCCTCCGGTGTTGTTACTCCTCTAATGGTGTTACTCCTTCGGTGTTGTTACTCCATGGTGATATTTTTATAAGTACTTGATGTTGTTACTCCTCGAGTGTCGGTACTCTGTCAAGGTAAGTCACCAAGTACATCCTCAACCAACTCTATGGATTTAATTGGTATTTTACTTATGAAATTACCAACCATGACTGATGAGAGTAAAAATTTAGTTGGGGGGAGGTCTCGTATTTACTAATAAGGTTGATTATTATGGCAGTTCTTGTGAGGAATGATTCACTCTTAATTCCTCATTAGTTTTTAAATTGACTAATCCTCCTTCATGTCACCTTGCTAACATCGTTCTTTTTCCCCTATCCCTATTATTACCTAAGTCATGGTTGCTTTTAACTCATTCAAAACTATTGTTGTTAGCCAATTTTCACGTTGGATTCAACATATGTAGGTCTTTCTATTTTTTTCTTCTCTTTGGTGAATGGAAAATACTTTAATGGTAAAGAACCTCTTTGACATAATGATTCGGTAGTCAATTTATCTTTATTTATCCATAAACATAATCTTATTTTTAAGGAATAATTATGCAAAGATGATTTCATCATGCAAATTTTCAACATTCCTAATTGATCAAATCCCTGATCTTGTAAAATTTATGTTGATAACTACATAGTTGTATTTAAATATTTATGTTACTATCTAATGAATTTTTCCTCAACCCCAATATTAGAAATGAAAAAAATATTTATCAACAGTCATTTGAAGGTTATTTTTTTTTAGAAGAAAAGTTATCAAAGTTGAAAATAGTTACTACACAACTTTTTAAGCCATCCATAACTCTTAAGGAGCTGACCTACCACCCCATCTATTAAGTAATATTTTTTTGATTAATAATAACCATAGTTTAATTTTAAACATAAATAGTCAAATAAAGGATAGGATGTCTCATCATGAGTTGACCTACCATTATCATAGGTCCTAATAAAGTGACATTACCACTACTACTCACCAAGCCATGACAATGCCCTTCGGTCATAAAACTGAAGTACAAGAGGTCTCATCACGGGTCGAATTTTTCACTTTTGTGAGCTCCCATAAATGGAATTGTTATTAAATGGTTACCGTGAGATAAAAATGATCTTCAGTTGACATATAAGTAAATTTAATGCCTTCTTTAACTATGTACTTATTTGTAATAGATGGGCACTCATATCTCAATGGGTTAAAAAGGCATCCCTGTAGAGGCTATGGATGCCTGCTGGCAGCAATGGCAATAGCTATGGTATATAAGTTAATTTGATACTGTAATATACTTGTTACCTTGTTTTCTGAAAGCTAATTTCTGATAAATCTAATAGTTGTATATACAAGATTTTCTAGAACTCATGATTCATGGGGTAATATTTAATCATTTCTTACATCATGGTGGTTATGGTTTATATCTATTATTGAGTTATAAATATTTACTTTACATGTGAGGGATGAGACTTTTAGGATATTTGATATTTGAAATTTTGTATCATCTAATCTATCAATCCTTTATTCTACAAGTATCATATATTTAGCCAAAGATTGTTTTTTTTCCCAATCAGTCACCATTTATTCATAGCTTAACAACACCACTACTATTTTGAGGTATAATAAAGAGGTGTAATTTTGATTTTGAATCCCAGGTAATTGGACAGAAATTGAGAAGTAAAGACTAAGATAACTAATTCTCATAATTTATGTTCTCATAACAACCAAAACTTATTGGTATAGAGAATGCATCTTTTCTTTTCTTATCCATTATTATCCCATGTCATTCACAACATGATTATGTCACTTTTATATGTAATGAGGTAATTAAGGTCATGAATTACTGATTAAGGATACTCATGAGATGTTTTATAGATGATAAGGAAAATAATCAGTTTGCTGGAAGGGAACCTTGCTACACTTTGTGATTAATTGTTTCAGCTTGCATGGCTTCCACCTTCCACATCACTTTTAGCATCATTTCAGCCTACATCAACTTCAACAAATGTCAATCCATACATGTCATTCCACATTTTTATGGAGGTAAAACTTGAGTTAAAATAGCATAAGTTTTTTATTTATTAAAACTTTAGGAGAATGTCATGAAAAACCATTGATCATTATTCACTCATATTTTTCAACCTTTATTTCCCCTTCTTTACCACTTCCCATTTTTCATAGACACAAAATCTTTCAGTTTTGGGGAGTGTTAATTTAATTATCATTAACATGCTATTAATATTCCTTATCATCCATCGATATCCTTATTAATTCTCAAAATCTCCCTTATTCCATGTTGTTATACACCAAGCAAATATTTCAGCCATTATTGTAGCAACCACCTCAATTTGTTTTCTAGTGTAGCATTAGGGCATGCTAATTCTCCAGTTTGGGGGAGAACGAGTTGCTATGCATGATGAATGATTTCTAATTTCTTCCTCATTTAAGGTATACAATCCCAAAATTTATTTTTTTTATATCCTTAAAACTATCAACTTGATTATTGTGAATTTTGGACAACAAAGAGGTATCATTAAATGCAGAAATTTTCAAGCTAAACCAATTTGTAAATTCCAAAAAAATCATGCATTGTTACCTACAAATCTGTTTATGATATATTGAAATCCGATCATTTCACTGCTTTGATTCTTGGTGTGGAGAAGTATTAAGGTAATAGGAACAAACCTGTGAAATTTGAAGAAAAATTAATTTAAAATTTTCAAGAAATTAAACATCATTATCTTCAACTGTTTTTTCTACATCTTGAGATCTTTGCATCGCATAGATTTGATTTTTGGATTGGAGAAGCATTGATATAGTATAAATTTTCTTGCAAAATTTCAGCAAAATTGGGTTTGTAATGAAGTTTTTTTTTACTTGTATCATACTTTGTTGCAACTTCATATACATATGGTCGAAAGTGAATATGATTTTTTTTTAAGGAAGTATTTAGGGAAGGAGCCTTCTCTTCCAAAAATATCATGCACTAAGGTGAGCATTTATATTATTGTATTCCACCTTGGTTAATACAAATACATTGGGTTGTATGAGGACATGAAGCATGTTTAGTTTGGGGGAGATGTTGGGCTACTGATTATTATTATTATTATTATCACTTCTTAACATCCATTTCATCCATTTATAATGTTATTTTATCACATTATTTATCATAATTTATTATATAATTTCATTTCATAATTATTTATTTTCTTTTGGATAAGTAATACTTGTTATTCTTTATTTTAATAAATTATTGATTATTATGTATGATTTTTCCAATGATGGTTTATTAATGAATTTGTTGTGACATCACTCACAATTGTAGCCTCCAAGATCTCTTCCAGATTGTAGATTTGATCTTCAGCTAATAATTAAATATTCTAACTCAAAAATTCATTGGGATAACAAGAGAAAATTTTGTATTGAATTTTTTAGGCAAACGAACAAGAACCTTGAAAATACGAGGCATGGGTTTTGTACAGAACGGACTAAATTAGTTTTTGAATGACTATTTTTCCTAACTTCGGTCTTTATTAAGAGAAAATAAAGGTTCTTCGAAGGACATATTCACATATTTTCTGTTGTCGTCCTTTTCGAAATTTCCCTAATTGTAATTACCAGATTCAACTTATGCCAACTGAATCATTATGGAAAGATCTTTCAGATCTCATCTTGCTTACTGAGATTTTGTAATCATTTTATTTATCTTTGATGTTTTATATTGAAAGGACACAAATCAGAGAGAAAGGGGGATGTAACCCATATATGGTTGGCTAATGAGAGAATGGAGAATCTGTAACATGAATTTTTGTTCAAGTTAATGCAATTCGTCTTTCTGGTTCCTTTGTGAGTTTATGATCATACTACAGCTATGATCGGGGAGTTGGACCCTCTCTCCCGACGAGGAGTTGTCTAGTTTATGTGTGTGATTACTTTCTTTTACTAGAACACATGTTTCTTTAATTACTGTGACCATTAATGTAATTGTTGTAATTCTTAATTTCCGTGAATTTATTTGTGATTCCACAAATTATTTCTTCTATTTTTTCATTGATTTTACAATGGTTTTTTGTTTTACGTAACTTACCGAATCCACAATTAATACAAAGTTGTGTAATTGTCATCCGCATCTATTCTACACGTTATCCTTGCAATAACCACTGCATCCCAGATTGATAATTAAAGTGCGAAAGGGTTGAATAATATTATTCACACTTGGACACCAAAAACATGCACAGTAGATGAGTTCTACTCATGCCATCCTCTTCTCAGTTCTACAACGAGGTGTTACTGCTAAGGTTACTTCTATGAAAGGATGTCTGTAAAACTTCTGAATGAAACCTAAGACTGAAAATAAGTCATCACCATAACTCTATCAAGAAGAACATAAACTAGTCTAGATCATGCTAACTCATCTAGCTATCTGAAATAAAGAGAAGTTCGCACTTAATCTAATGGAATAAAGGAAGTTAAACTAAGTGTAATTCATGATTTAAATTGTTGAATTGAACTTGAAGAAAGGGAAACTAATATAATCATACATGCTGAACCAAATGACTCATTCAAATCTATCTATCTCATGCTTGAGTGTTATACTTAACATTGCATCTATCAATGAGCTAACTACACTTTTAAATAACACTAGTTTGCTGCAAAAGAAGGAGGCACTAAGGTGACCTAAGAGATTACCTGGCTCATGGTTTCAAATCTGAAGGTTTCTTGGAGGATGTGCCACACCTATGTGAGGTAAAAGAGAGTTTTTGGGATGAAATATTTAGTGGTTAGTGTTGCTACATTATTTCATGTAGTGCTACAGGATGTCCTCAAACACTCATTAAGGGAATTTTGAGGTATAAAATGTTCCTCCTAAGAAAATTGTATAACCAAAATAAAATTTATAAGGACGAATAGGATTCAAGATGATTATTTCAACCATGGGGGATGATTCACCATTTTTTAAGTAAAAGGGTAAAAAGATTAATAAATAATAAAATAACAAACTAATTTTTCAACTCGTATTTTCAACTTATCTCCAAATTTTTTCACTCAAATTTTGAGTGGGAGTACTCATTGGATGCTATATTTAATTCCTCCTCCAAGGAGTACCCATGTTGCATACTTTTTATGGACATTGGTACACGAAAAATGAGAAATACGTGAAAAAATATGATTGCAATAATGTTTTTCGTGTATTTCTCATTTTTCGTGTAGAAGGATCCATCGAAAGTTTGCATCATGGGTACTCCTTGGATGAGGAATTAATTTTTTCATTCATTGAGTACTCCTGCTCGAAATTTGAGTGAAAATTTTGGGAGATAATTTTATGATGTCGTCAAATTTTATTTTATTATTTCCACTATTATTGTATAATTTCCTTATGAGGCCCATTTTAGACCTCAAAATTCCCCTAATGAAAAGAAACAAATGGAGGGTAGTTTGAGGCTAGAAATGGTGAGGAAAGGGGTACGAGTGGTGGAATGAAGGTGGATCTAGGTGAATGAAGGGTATCCAACCCCTTGGTCAAGCTCAAAAAGTCTCTTGAATCTTTTCTTGCACCTAAAAGGTGGCTCTCGGTGTTGTGGTGGTGATTTCAAAAGACCAGGGTTGAAGGTGACTTGGTTGGAAGTTGGTTAATGAGTGGTAAATATTGAGGCTAATAGTGCTGGAGAAGTCCTCCTCTGCCTATATACTCAAACCTACAATAAAACTACCTTCTCATGCATTCATAATTGACAAATCTATCATGAAAATGGTGGAAAAGATTTGTTAAATTTAAGAAAACCTACCTATGTACTTGAACCATAAAACTGATTTTCCATCTACAACATGTCCATGATGAACAAAGAAACCTATATAAATTTTCCAAGAAATAATAAAATGAAAGATATTTTGGGTCTATGGTGAATATCTACCCTCCTCAAGCTCAAATGGAAGGGGTGAGAGAGGGAGGCTTTAACATACAGTTTTGAGATATTATATGCTATTGCAATATGAAATGTAAATAAACTAACTACTGCAACATGGAATTTAAAGAGACTAACTACAACAACATGAAATGTACACACAAGTACATAAGAGAGATTGAGGCCAATGGATTGGACCCTAACCAACAACCTCGGCTCCTTGAAACTAACACAGTGGAGAAAAAAAAATTACTCATTTTATTTCATAACGATTCTGGCACATAACATATGAAAGTCGAAAATGTCTATTACAAGAGCTAAGAGTGCTCTAGCTACATCCAAAAGTAAAATCGTAATGAGCTCTGGCTGTGCCCTATCTATCCTAAAGTGTAGCAAACAATAACTCCCTAAAAGGTAGGAGGTTTGTCCCCTTCAAACTCGAGAGAAGTGGAGTGTGGCTCCCCTTGATCCTCCACTTGCCTTGATACCTATGATTTCAAACTATTGGAGGATAATATTGAGGATATATTGGCTACCTTTAAGATTTAACGAGTTGTTCAACCCAACTATAATCACTCTTTGTTGTGTACTCTGAGCCTTGATTGTGGAGTTTTCCTAAAAAATTCATATTCTCTTGATTTTTCTGCATTTAAAGCACATTAGGCCTTCGAAGCATGAAAACCATTAATACACCATCTACCCTAAGTAACATGTGACAATAATGCAATTAACTATGTGAAAGAGAGAATAATTAGGCTTAAAAGGTGGCAATTAACCCCTTCAAATGTACCTAATTATGGTGCTCATTATAACCCCCCTAACAAATGGTTGCTCATCTTCTAAGGAACTTTCTCATCTTTCTTCAATTCCTTTAGTGCCCTTGTGGCCTCTATGACATCGCAAGGAATCATGGAAGGAGTCCTCCCAGAAGGGTAGTATCCTGCATTATTTTCTTCCTCCTCCCAACCTTTGTTCTCTCCATGTTGGTCTTTTCCTTCATGCAGTCCCAA
The DNA here is from genome assembly GCA_034641835.2 of Pinus albicaulis. Classification (NCBI taxonomy): domain Eukaryota; kingdom Viridiplantae; phylum Streptophyta; class Pinopsida; order Pinales; family Pinaceae; genus Pinus; species Pinus albicaulis. The sequence goes on along the minus strand of CM076583.1, from coordinate 896,378,909 downwards.
CAACAAAGGTGGAAATATTTTTAAGCTAAGCCATTGGATCTTCATTGTCTGCATGGCCCTATTGTACAAAGATATCATTTCCAAGCCATCTCTCAATCTCTCTGGAGTATGATACTCCATGTTCCTTAGGCTAAGAGGGAGGCCATTCCATCTTCTTTGAATTTCCATCACACACTTCTCTCCCGAAAGTCTATAAATGTCATCATAGTGTGAAATTTTCTGTGCTTGGTCATTGAGGTATTTATCTATAAGGTTGGCATCATTTTCTATCATTTGGTGATTGTTTATCACCCCTCTAGGGTTGAATAGCTCTGCCCTAATATGGAGAGGTTATTTTCCTTCCCTTCTCATCACATTTTTGACCTTCTCTGCCCTAGCCTCTTCATTGGTCATCCAAGAGGCTAGGGCCCTTAATTACATATCCCCCAACCTAGATTTAGGGTAAAAAATGCCTAGATCAGTCAAGAAAATATTATGCATTTAAAATTCTATGAATTTTTCCTCATCCTCTATGTTCGATTGGTTGAAAAAATAAATGAATTTCTTGTAATTCTGGGAAGGTAATTGTCCATATGAGGCTAGTGTTTTGATCTGAAATTGTAGCCATTGTTACTTAAGGTAGATGGAAAATGAGTTGGAGGTATTTCTATGTCGTATTTCCTCCATGCACAAGTCTACCATAGTGGAAATTTGCTTGTCCTTCTACTGTAATTGGCCATTTAATATTGCACTCTCTACTTGTGCCTCTTGTAGATGCTCCTATAACAATACATCCCTAAGACTGACATCGGCCAAATATCTCCCTATCTCAGTGAGTTTCACCTACATGATCCCTACATCTTGCACACTCTTAGTTTTGGAAATTTGCATCTAGTGGTGTGTGTGTGCTTTCTCTTTCTATAAATCATAAAACATGGGAGTTGCGAGCTTTTGAGGGATCATACTTCCTCCTTCAATGGATGTGAAATAGGAGCTCAGGTTTGGCTGTGGGCTAGGATGTGTAACTATTGTTGTGTCTTTTCGGATAATTTTGGGAGAGGTAGACCCATCCTTTGGTTCCTCCTCTTTCTTTCCTTTCGCATCATGACCCTTAATTTTTGTCTCCTTTTCATCACCTCGGGCCTTCTTCCCTTCCACAAGTTCCTTATCTTCCTCCCCAATGAATTTATGTTCTCTCTGTGGCATATTTGGAGTTTCCTATAGAACTTCCTAAGTTTCCTCTAAAAAAAATTGTTTTTCTTATATAAAACCCTATTTTTCTTGTTTCCTGTCCTTTTATTCCTCTTGAAGGTATGTGGGGGTTGGTACATTTTTGAGAGATGCTAGCCTTAAATATTTTCTTCTTATATAGGTCACAGGTGTCTTCTCAAGTGAAGTGACCTCTTGATTTTTTCCCTCCTCTGGGCCTATTTCTTCTTTCTTATTGGGTGACTCTTTAATTGTTATTGGGATCTTAGTTGGAGTTTGTGATCTGCCTTGTTTCACCCTCTCACTCTTCCTAGTCCTGAAGTACATGGGGGCATGTTATTTTCTCTTTGCCTTCACAGGGGTCCTTAAAGTGGCTAAGGTGGTAGCCACTTCCTTTTGTGACATAACTAGTGACATGATGGTTTGTTGAGGAGCGATAGCAATGCTAAGCATGGGGTCTATTATCTCCTTCTTTCATTTATTTCCTTCCTTCTCTTCTCTTTTTTCTTCCTTATATTCTTCGTTTTCTTCCTTCTCCTTGTCATATTCTTCTCCTTTTTAATATTTCTTTTCCTCCTCTTCTTTTCCTTCATATGTTTATAGGTTTTTTGTGTCTTCTAATTCTGTTTCCATTTCCTATTCTTCCTCTTGTTCATCTTGTTCCTCTCTTCCTTCAGTCTCTTCCTCTCCTTCATTCATACCCCTTTCTCGAAGGATAGAGGCAGGGGTTTTCCCATAAGTGACAACTTGTTTCCCATTGAATGTTTCTTTATCCATGTCTATGAAGGTGGACCAACGTACAAGGATATTCATTCCCTTTAGAGTGTCTCCCACTATAATTTTAATGAGGCCAAGGTGAGCTAGGTGTTGATACTTTATCTCTCTTACTCTTTCGCTCATGTCTTTGATTGACTGTAGAAGGAGGTGTGGAATGTTTACACTCTTGGCTAGTAGAAATATCCTTTGAATATAAGATCATGTAATAATATGGAGCGGTATCCACAAACCAAACTAATTCTCTGCTCACAAGAAATATATTTCATGATGTGATATGATACCTCATCCCATGGGTAAGTGAGACTTTCCCTTCTTACACCATTCTTATGCTTAAGGTGCTCCTCATTAGGAAAGACGAATATATTCTTAAAGGTAGTGCATAGACTCTATCCTCTCTATTTCACTTGACTCCTAGAGGCAAGGCTGTAACTATGCTAATGGGCTCAGCGGTTATGCTAATGTCGAACCCTCTAATGACTTTGGTGGTCCCATCACATGATTGCGAGTGCAAGGCTACTACAAATTCTCGATCCACTTCATCATCAAAGCCTTTTAGGAGCTCGAAGAACCCCATCCACTAGTGATTTGTAAGCATGTCAACCACAAGAGGGTGTAGTCTAGTTATTTTAATGTCTTTGGGCTCCCTTTTGTTAGAACTTCCCCCCATCTCGTGACTATGTTAGATAGATGGATTTATTTCTTGTGTCCCAAAACACTAGTGATATGGGACCCAAAACACTTAAAATTAACACAAAATGATATTGTATTTCCCCTACTTATTTTAAGAACCCTATTAAAATTTTGAATTATGGCTTTCCATGGGTATAATTTTTCATGAAAATTCCTACATCTTGGTGGGGTGATATCCATTTACCTCTACAGGTGTGATTTTATCTTCCTTGGAAGATGGTGGATTTGGGTGTCAATACACTCTAAGGGTGGCTTTATTGGTATTTTATATCAATGTGAAACCTTCTTATAAGCTTCATGTAGCACCATCAAACTTCATGTAGCATGAGCATTCCTGTAAAACTCGACCTTGGTTTGAAATTCCTCGATGAGCCAAATTACACCTTTTATTACAAATTGAGCGGACTTGCAGTGTAGTTGTGAGATTGATTTGGCACGGGGTTTCCTCATTTGGACCATTTGTCCCACTGGAGCAAATCATTCCCATCTTCCTCGAAATCACCTACAACTCCTCGTGATCTCTCGCTTAACTGATGCAACAACCCGTGTGGCATGAAAAACTCCACTTCCCCTTTACTTTAACCTTATGAGGGTGGAAAATTCAACTGGCCACATTTTTTCTTTTTAAACACTCTATTATCAACATTATTTCATTGTAGCCAAATTATGCATAGTGACAAGGAAAGGGAGCCATAGATGAGATTACATGTTGTTGAGGAGTGGCAGGATATTTTGATGCAGGGAGTTGGAGCATGGTGATGGCCATTGGTGATTTTTCCTTTGCTTTGTTTTTTTATTCTATTTTATATTTTCTAAGTGAGCAACTTACTTCTGAGTGAGTTGCTTATTTTTGAGAGAGTTTCTTATTACTTTAGTTTTATGATTCTTTTTTTAGGTGTTTCATAGAGATCCTCGGGTTCTTTTTCTGGTTTGGCTTTCCTTCTAGAGTCCTCCGGTGATCACCTGGAGCCATTTCCATCAGCTACCACTTGCCTTTTTCATCTTAAAATGGTTTGGATAACTTTTTATGTTTTTCAAGAACCTCCCACTTAGTTAAAAAAATAAAAGATCTAACTTATAGTTGATAGTTGCAGAATTTTATACTTGAAACATGTGTATGTTTTTTAACTGTTTAAGTGCTTTAAGTCCATTTATTTTTTCTGAAATTAAACATGTGAAATATTCATATAATGAAAAAAATAAACATCAACACATTACAACAAATTTAATCTAGGAGTTCACCTGAATATCGTGTGATGTATCTCCTTCATCTCTTGTCATCTTGACTTGGCTCTTTCGGATTATGGAAAACATTATTTTCCAAGTTCCACAATTAACTCCAATGGTTAATAAACTAAACCAATGGTTTTATAATCCCATCTATATCCATGTCATGGTTTTCCTCAATCTGTAAACAAATCTAGGCTTCCTTAGACTTGATTCCTTCTGTAGGTGCTCTGAGCTACATTGAGCTTATCTATTGCACTAACTCCTTCAGAATTATTTTTTTGTCCCTAAAACCTCACGTAATTTCTCCAACACATATCATACCTAAAAATGGACTGATAATTTTCTCCAAAAGAGCACTACATCCCCAAACTAGGCCTTCCTCCATGGTTGGCACTAGGCTGCCCAAAACTTCCCTGTGGAACTTCAACTTTCATATGTCTTCAAAAGGCTCTGTAAATCACTTCACTAGATTAATAATGCCAAAAATAGTTAGAATTGAATATTGGTTCACTGAAATTGGCCTCTAGCTACTCCAGTTTTTCCTACAACACCTGTCGACACCCCTTGGCACTAACTTCACTGAAAACTTATCTGATGGGTTTTTGACCTCTAGAAGTCCTAAAAAGCTTCTGAAAACTCATCCAATTGATTTATAAGTATCAAAACAATAATAAATGACTAATTTTTCATTGCATAAGGTCTTTAGCTGCCCTAGCTAGGCCTTGAACTGTTGTTGGCACTTATTGGCACTAGTGGCCCCTGGAACTTCACTGAACAATATCGGCTTTCAAAAGTCCTATAATGGCTCTGAAAACCACACCACTAGTTCCACAACATCTAAAACATCCAAAATTGACTATTGGATTTTTGAATAAGGCCTCTAGCTCCCATGGCTAGGCCTCAAGTTGTTGTAGGCCCATGGTGGCCCTCGTGGCCCCTAGAACTTCAATGAAGAAAAAACATACGTGAAAGTCCTCTGATGGCTCTGAAACGCTCACCAATGAGTCTGGTATGTCTGAGATAGTCTAAATTGACTATTGGAACACTCGGAATGGACAAATAATGCTCCAGATAGAGCATAAAATTTTTTGCCCAGTAACCACTAGGAAAACTCCACTAATTGTGGAGAACTCCAATTAGCTTGAGTCAAAATAGCACTGAACGCCATAAATTTGGGTGTGCTCTAAAGCTCCTACTGAAATATTTGTTATCAATAAATGTTGCGGTTTGTTTTGGGTTGGGCACATGCACCCCCAAATTTGGTGATGAGTTCACGGTGGCGGAACCAAGGTTTAAACCCTGGTTGCAAAGGAGGAATTCCGGGTTGAAGTATTAGTTAGCGCTAACCACGCAGATACTTTGGCAGAAACCGTTCCATGTGATAACTATTGCAAATAATTCTAGTGGAGTCTGCATTGTTCGTTGAAGACTATCGGCTAACGTTTGTGGTTGGTTTATTGCATTAATCATGTGTCCTTGTACAATGGACCCAACGAACATATAAATGCGGCCATTAAAATTCGTTCCCCACGTAACTCTTAAACCCAAAAAACACAAGCCATCGTGAAATTTAAACCATGACTTATGGTTTTTTTTAAATAAATATGAAATTCCCCTTCATTAAAGTTTTAAAACTTAGATTTTTGGGTTTTTCTGTAAAATGTGAAATTTTCTATTATTAATTTTTTTTTAATTAATAATATATATATAAAATATGATAATTAAATAATATTATATAATACATTATAATTATATAATAACATATATATTAATTTAATTTTAATATTTAAAAAATTCTATCTTATTAAAATTTATGAACCCAAACTCAACATTGAAGCTCATTGGGAAATTTTAAATAACAATAACTTTTTCATAGGGTGTCGGTTTTTAGAACCATTCAGGGCACCAGAATAAAGAAGGCGAGATATGTCTAGTCGCTTAGGTTTGGCACACTTCCAAACACTTTGAAATTTGAGCTATCACTTAGGTTCTTGATCCAATCCTGATCACTTTTTGACTTGTTGTTGCATGTATAGAATTGCTACATAATTGATCATATTCCTGTAGTAGTCCGCTATCTTCAGTTTTCAAGCTCCACTTAGCTGAGGAATGAGGAGAGGTAGTGCAGGGATGCTAGGTATGGAGTTATAAAGTGAATGGAGTGGTGAAGTGGAGGAGAATATGATATGAGAGGCCTTGTGTGAAGATTTAGCTAAACTAGCTCACAATGGCGACATAGATTGTTTAATGATTGAATATTTATACATGGAGTGGAGTGATGGTTACAAGTGGTAGGTTAGGGAAAAAAATGAATTTTCATGTCTTCTTGAGGGTTTATTGTCCCTGGGTGACATTGTCCCTTCTCATAAATATGACTTTTCTATATGATTACAGGGTTTCCTCTAGCATTACAGGAAATCATGTAGTAGCCTAGGACATCTTGTAGCATTGTAGAGAGTAAGAAAAACATGGATTTTTTTCTCACATGGAGGGAGAAATGGGTGGACGGATGCATACGGTGATTGGTCGTGGAGTGGATAGGTAGAGGAGAGAGAAGGAGAAAAGGTATGCTTCTCCCTTTTGTCGAAATTGTCATTGATCAACAACCTGTAAAACGGAAATAGGTTAGTGCATAGGTTTTTTTCCTCTTTTTTTTTTGTTTTTCATTTTTTTTTTTGAATATAGGTGGGCTGCCTCAGAAAGGTTTTTCAACCCACAAGCCTACCTTGTGTGCCTCAAAGAGTTTTACCCAAGGATATTTTATTTTTATTTTTATTTTTTTTTTCTCTATTTTTTTTTCTCCATGATCACCTCATACACGCTTTAAACCCAAGAGTTGGCATTGCATGCCTGAGAGAGGTTTTCACCTAGGCCTCTTTATTTTATTTTTTTTCTTTCTCTATGAGGTGATGGGTTACAAACTATGGAGCTTCCAATGAAATTCACGTCCCTATTTATTGAATTGATAAAATTAGCCTTAGACATGGGTTTCTTATACATTTTTAGCCTGTAAAAATTGACAACTAGAGGGATCCCCTCCTCATCTATGGTTCTAAAATGAAAAACTACATTGTCATGGAATATTTACACTTGATAAGGTTCTATCCACATGTTCATTAGTTTTCCCTTGAAGTCCTTGAATCTGGAGTCATCGAGAAGCGCCCAATATCCTTCTTGAAATTTCTTTTCTTTGATGTGCTTGTCATGAAAAACATTCCTTTGTGGCTGGATTACCTCTGTGTGAAGGATGACATGCATTATAAATTAATCCAAACCATTTAGCTGTAACAACCTTTCTTGGTGTGCGTTTTTGATGTCCAAGTCTAACTAATCTACCATTCTCAAGGTTTTATACTCAAACTCAATGGAAAGAAAAAATTTCTTCACATAAATTAGATCATATGGAGTAAGCCTTGTGGTTGTCTTCCAAGTAGTATTCTAAGCCCAAGTAGCTTCCACCAATATGCCTTGCCAATATTTTTTTTTGCTGCTAACAACCTTGGTGAGGATGTTCTCCAAGTTTGTACTTGTCACGTCCACCTAGCCATTTTCTCAGGGATGATAGGTAGTGGAAGCCTTGTGTGTTAACGTCTGCCGCACGAGGATGTTTTCAATGAGATGAGATGTAAATTGAGCCTCCTGATCAGTGACGACCTCTCTGGTTATCTAAAATTTTAGAAAAAAATATCTCTCAGAAACTCAACTACCTTATCTTCTGTTTCTACCTTCATAGCCCTTGTTTTAGCCCACTTATTGAAGTAATCGGTGCGTACTATGGTATACATCTTCTGCCCGAATGGTGGATCAATGGGTCCAATGAAGTCCATTGCCCACTTGTGAAATGACTCTAAAGCCACCTGAGCATGCAAGGAATTTCATCCCTCAATTTAGGTCTCCCCATCCTTTGGCACTGATCACATCTAGTGGTGTATCTCTTGGCATCTTGGTGGACGGTATGCCAATAATAGCCTCCTTGAAAAGTTTTGAAGGTTTTCCTTTTAGAAGAAAAGTGGCCCCCATAGAGACCATCATGACATGATGAGAGGATGTCAAATACCTCCTCTTCCCTCACACACCTACTAAGAATTTGACCGAGACCTAATTTGAAGAGATTGCCACCAATCCAAGTGAAAAGGGCATTTTTCCTCATAATCTTGGTATTTTATTTTGAGGAAACCTCTTAGAAAACAAGTAGTTAGCTATGTGAACAAGCCAATGAGAGAGTGCTAAGATAACAAATAGATTTTCGTCGGGAAGTTGATCATCCACCATCCCTACCTCATCTACAGGTAATGTTAGTCTAGATAGTAAATTTGCAACAACATTTTGCTTTCCTAATTCATCAAAAATTGTTTCAAACTGATGCAATAACAACAACCATCTAATCATTCTAGCATTAACATCTAGTTTATTAATTAGGTACTTGGTGATTTCATGGTAAGTATGTACAAAGGTCTGATAACTAGTATTACAGTGCCTAAATTGGTTTGAGGAATGGACAATGGCTAAGAGTTCCTTTGTTATGACAGTGTAGTGAAGTTCAGATTTGGACATATTCTGGCTAATGAAACATATGGCATAGATTAATTTGTCTTCTAACTGCCTCAATATTTCCCACACAGCTTTATTTGACGCATTTGTGTGGATGTGGAAGTGCAGGTCCCAATTGGGACCTCAAAGAATGGGGGCAGTGGTTAGCTTTTCCTTGATGAGATCAAAAGCCTCCTGATAGAGAATAGACCAGAAAAACCAAGAATATTTGACGAACAATCCGAATAATGGCTAAGACACTTTACTGAAGTCATTTTTGAACCTCTTATAGTAGCCATCCAACACTAGGAAACTTATTACATCTTTCTAATTTTTAGGAATAAACACCCTTTTTATCATGCTGATTTTTTTTCGATTTACCTATATTCCTACTTGTGATATTGAGTTTCCTAGGACTATCCCTACTGTTTTTAGGAACTCAGAATTTTCTGGACATATGGATAGATGCATTCCAATGCACTTTATCACCACTTTTCCCAGACAAGAGAGAGCCTGTTGGGAATCATACCCATAAGGTGTGAAATCTTCCATGTAGATTTCTACAGAGTCATGGACTAATTCATAAAAAATTCTCTAAGCAAACCTCTATGACATTTAGTGGACATTCATTTCAAGTGTGTTTTCTAATACATATAGGGTAGAATATAGCCAAGGCCCTCTCTGCTTCCTCTTGCTTCCTCTTGATCTATGTTGTGTCCATTTTCAAAGAAAATGTGTGCATCATCTCACTTTTGACATCCTCCAACATGTTTCAAATCTCATGCTTAATGGAGGTGGAAGATGAAGGGGTGTCGGTCATGCTCTACCATTGTCGGGATAGCTCTACCTTTCTTCATAGCTTCACTAGAGTGGTTTCCAAAGACATTTTTGATGTCCTCATAAGGAAGTTGGTATATATATCCTCTAGACATCATATTAATGGTTTCTATCACCTCTTCCCTAATCCCTTGGAGAAGTACCAATTTAAATGATCTAGGATCAAGGGAGAAGCTAGATATTGTATAGTTCAGTTGACATATTTCTTCATAATCCTCCATGGATTCACCAGATCCCAAAGTCATCCTAAATATCTTCTCTTTGTTTTCATTGTATCTGCGGTATTCTATATATATATTCTTTTAAGGACTCTTGCATCTCTTCCCAAGTAGTGATGTTGTTCCCAATAAAACCCATGAACTAGTGCAAGGTTGTGTCCTTGAGGGTGGATGGAAATTTTTTTAGGTTATGGTCATCTGAGGCATAGTCATAGGGACTCCAAAAAATAGAAAACATGAGCATGAAGGTGTGAGGATCCTCAGAAGTAAGCCCATGGAAATGTGGAAGGGATAAGGGACCAGTGTTCTTCATTATATTTTCTCCATTTGTTTCCCTAATGGGAAATACTCCTTGGGTCCTAGTTTCAATCATGACTTCAGTTGGTGAAGCAAGTTCCTGAGGTGAAGCAAGTTATTATTCTTCTCCAATAGGTTCTTCATAATTTTCAAGTGACTCACCTATGGTGTGTTCAACCTCATGGTAACTGAAGAAGAGTGAAGGGTGAAAGTGTGGGGATGTGTGGGTTTTTGGTAAAAAAATTCCTTAGTTAGCCCTACTCCTCTAAGGCATGAAAGTCAAACAGTTTTTTCATTTTCCAATATTTTGGAATTGAATGTAAAAGAAAAGAAGAAATGAATGCTAAATAAGAATCAAAACATCTACTTAGACACCTCCCCAGAAATGGCGCCAAAAAGTGGTGAGCCCTGGTATTGCATCAAGAGTGATGCAACTCCCAGGGACTACTCAAATTTACTTTATCAACCCAGGGTTAATACAAACTTGGAGGTGACAATGTTATATGCACAACAGATGAGTTCTACTCATACCAACCTCTTCTCAGTTGTACAATGATGTGTTACTTCTAGGGTTACATCTAGGAAAGGATGTTTGTCAAACTTATGGATGAAAGATAAGACAAAAAATAACTCATGACTATCACTCTATCAACAAGAAAAGAAACTACTCTCTATCATAATGACTCATCTATATATCTGCAAGAAAGATAAGCTCACTCTTAATCTAATGTAAGAAAGGAAGTTAAACTAAGTGGCATTCACGTTTTAAATTGTTGAATTGAACTTGCATAAATGGAAACTAATATAGGTACACATGCTGAACTAGATGACTAATTTAACTCTATCTATCTGATGCTTGACTATTATTCGTATCAATGCATCTATAAATGAGCTTACTACACTTTTAAATAGCTCTGTTAACAGAGCATAAAAAGGAGGTGTTGAGATGACCTAAGAGGGTCCCTGAGTCATGCTTTCAGAGCTAAAGGTGTCTTGTAGCTTGTTCTAGGGCTAGATGAGGTAAAATAGACGTTTTGTTCTAAATTAGTGAGTGTTTGGTGCAGCTACAGGATCTATTATAGGATTTCCTGTAGTGTTATGGGATCTCCTGGAACGCTACAAGAAACAGGCCGAGGGTTGTTTGAGGCCATAAATGGTGAGGAAAGGGGTAGGAGAGGAGGAATGAAGGTATAGATAGGTGGACTAATGGTACCCAACCCCTTGGTCAATCTCATAAATTCTCTCAAAGCCTGTCTTTCACCAATAAGGTGGATCTTGGTGTTATCATGGAGATTTCCAAAAACCAGGACTGAAGGTGGCTTGGTTAGAAGTTGGTTAATGAGGGGTGGGGACTAAAGCTAATGGTTTTGGCAAAGTCCTTCACTACTAATCTACGCAAACCTATTAGCAAAACTATCTGCTCATGAATTAATCATTGACAAATTTATCATGAAAATGGTGGAAAATATGACTTCAGTTTACGAAAACCTACATATGCACTTGAACCATAAAAAAAACTCTGTATCTACAACATGTCCATGATAAATAAAGAAACCTAAATAACATTTCTAGGAAATCATAAAATAAAATAAATTTTGGGTCTGTGGTGAAGATCTACCCTCCTCAAGCTCCAATAGAAGAGGTGAGAGAGGGAGGCTTTAACACAAAGTTATCAGATTTTATATGATCTTACAACATGAAATGTAAAGAAACTAATTAATACAACATGAAATGCTTAGAGAATAACTAAAACAACATGAAATGTAAACACAAGTACATAAGAGAGATTGAGGCCAATGGATTGGGCCCTAACCCACAAGCTCTACTCCCTGAAACTAACTCATTGGAGAAAAAAATAAATATTCATTTTATTTAATAACCAGTCTTGTACATAACATTTGAAAGTGATAAATGTTTATTAAAAGAGATAAGAGTGATCCAGGTTGGATATTGGTGGCCACCCGCCTATTCCACTTCGGGCCCCACTGTTGTCTCTTTCAGTTTTTTTGTTTTGGAACAACTTACTATTTTTAGCCGTTTTTCGGGTCCTCAACTTCCGGAGCCATTTTGAGGCCCTAAAGAACGTTTTTTTGGAAAAACCGAGAGTCACATGGGTCCATGGATTGATATTTCTCACACCTAAAGTTGTAGTCCTCGGCTAGATGTTTTTAACAAGGTATGGTGTGTGTCAAACGGAGATTGTATGCCAAAGTTAAATCCCAGGGAAGTTGAAACACCAATTTATTCAAAGAGGGCCCATCGTTTTGGTGCTTCATCTCTTACAGTTAGGGTTTTGGATGTTTTGGGTTTTCTGTTGTTTCTAAGTAATAAATAGGCCCTCAAGCCTCATTGTAACATAGTTCAGAGGCTTGTAGCTGCCACATCTCTTCTTAGAGATAAGCTACTAGTGCCCTAGCTAGTTTATTTCCATTATGTCTATAAGCAAATTTCATTTTTTTGATATTAATGAAATGAAGAGGTATTTATGCTGCATATTTGTATTTATGGTTATATGTTTATTCTATTGAATTCTTGCATAAATCTAGATCAGTGGTATCAGAGCGGTCTGCTCTTTCTTGATCCTTCTTTGCATGTCCCCAACGAGGTTTGGGTATAAGGAGTTAGGGCTCGATCTTGTGGAACCTTTGCAAGATCAACCTCAAAAACCTTGATGGACGCCCATGGGGGATGAAAAGAAGGATGAGGGAGTAGGAGATACTATCAAAATATTGCTCGAGGAGTCCCTCAAAAAACAAAGGAACGTGATGATGGATAACTTTGCCCAGATCCTTCAATGGCTACCCACTGGCGATGCATCTGCATCCAACAGCCACTCTGGAGGCGCGACTCCCTTTAACGTACAAGTAAATTTTGACATTCCCATATTTGAGGGTCAAATAGATGCAGATGTCATAGATAGATGGTTTAATCTATTAGAAGGATATTTCTCATTTCATGACTTTTCCGACCGGGAGAAGATTATTTTTGTACTCCTCAAAGCTACCCCCCATGTTAACGACTGGTGGGAAAACTACTGTGAGAAAAACACCAAGACAGAACCCTCTCTATTCTCATCCATACCCACTTGGAATTATTTCTGAGACACCATCAAGGAACAATAATATCCCGTGGGGAGCTATGAGGACAAGTACATACAATGGACCACGCTGCAATAACAAAGGGATCAATATGTGCATGAGATGACGAATTTTTTCCATACCATGCGCACAAAGTTGGGTATCAAATATTTAGAGAAACATCTAGTGCTAAAGTATCATATTTTTCTACACAGATAAATTCAGGAGGAAATGGAGTTCCTCGACATCTCGTCACTTGGTATAGAATACTGGTATGCTACAAAGATTGAGCATAAATTCAAAAAGAAGAAGCGAGACTTTGGATATGCGAATCAAAAGCAAGGGAAAGGTGCTACAAAACCGCAAAACAAAAGACAGAGCCAAGGCATGGCAGCCCAAGACAACCTGTCGAAGCCACAAGCAAAGAACAACACCGCAAAGCCAAATAAAGACATGGGAAAGTGGTGTGAGTTCCATAAGAGATCCTCTCACAACACAAGTGAGTGTCGGGCCAAGTAGTCATTGGTGGCCAAAATGAGGGATTCTAAGTCAGATGCATGCTCCAACTCTAAATAAGAACCTGACATGGGGAATGAAAAATGGAAACGGATTATTAATGTAGAGCCCAACACCACTGTGAAGATCTAGAAGGAAGAACCGGAAGATCCATAGGAGGAGGAACGTCTCTTCCACTCCCAGATTTGGGTAAAGGGCTCCCCGGTACAGTTCATTATTGACAATGGGAGCCAAAATAACCTCATTTCAGCAGACGCTGTGAAGCGTTTTGGTTTTTCAACCACAACCCAGCCACATCCATACACCATCGGGTGGCTTCACCTAGGACGGGATCTCCGCATCAGCCAGTAGTGTCACCTTCCCTATAGCATCAAGTCCTTCACAGATGAGGTATTATGTGACATTGATGCTCTTAATGTTTCTGATGTATTATTAGGCCAACCATACTTGTGGAAGCAACATGTTTTGTATGAGTCTCATCTTCACGCTATTATTGCTACTTCGAGAAATAAGTTGTAGAGGATACTAGAGGTACCACCGCGTGCTACTATCTCTTTGATTACTGCAAAACAATTCAGTAAGCTCATTTCCCAAACCATGAAATTGGTTTTCCTGATGATCCGCCCCCAGGGAAAGAAGAAGACTGTGGCCACGACCTCCAGACAGGGCTCCTCTACACAGCAACAACAAATGGATAAGGTTGTGGAGGAGTACGGGGACATCTTCACCTCACCCACAGGGGTTCCTCTACACTGTTAGGTCAAGCACCCCATTGATCTGAGACCAGGTGTGTCGCTACACAATGGACTGATCTATCGACGCTCTGTTCTAGAGAATGATGAAATCAAGAGGTAGATTTAGGAGCTACAACAGAAAGCTCACATTCGGCCAAGTTCAATGCCCTATGGTAGCCTGATCATGTTGGTACAAAAGAAGGATGTGACATGGAGACTCTGTATTGACTATCAAGCACTAAACAAGATCACTATCTAGAATAGGTACCTAATCCCACGGATTGATGGCCTTCTGGACCAACTGAAAGGGGCGAAATATTTCAGCAATATCGACTTGAATTCTAGGTATCAATAGGTATAAATCGAACCCTCCAATGTGTGAAAGACTACCTTAAAAACCAAGGAGGGCCTTTTTGAATGGCTGTTCATGCCTTTCGGGTTGACAAATGCTCCCGCAACCTTCATGGGGTTGATGGGCAACATCTTGTAGCCACTCAAAAACTTATTTGTAGTGGTGTACTTGGATGACATTTTGATCTTAAGCCAAACTTGGGAAGAGCACCTCCACCACATCCGAAAAGTCCTCCAAACACTGTGGAAACACAAGTTGTGTGCCAATTTGGAGAAGTACACTTTTGGCATGACCTAGGTTCAATATCTGGGATACATTATTGATGAAAGGGGGGTGTATGTGGATCCAGCCAAGATCCAAGTCATTCGGGATTGGCCAGCCCCAACCACTATAATAGAGCTTAGTAGCTTTCTGGGTCTTACTAATTTCTACCATAGGTTTGTGTTGGGATTCTCTCATTCACTTGGGCTTTGATTCATGTCACCAAGGGAGGAGTGAGAGAAAAATTCTTTTGGTCTGAATCTCAACAATAGGCGTTCAAAGAATTGAAAAATCACCTCTTTTCTACCGCAATGCTCACATTACCAGACTTGCAACAACCATTTTACATTGAGATAGATGCCTCTGACTATGCTATTGGGGTAGTTCTTACTCAACAGAGACATTCAATGGCATATCACAGTGAGACATTGTCTGACACAGTTCACAAGTATCCCGCTTACGACAAAGAAATGTATTCCATTGTGAAAGCTTGTCGACAATGGAAGCATTACATTTTTGGGAAGGAAACAATCATCCACACAGACCACCAACCCCTACAGTTCATACAGACACAAGGGAGGTTGGAGAACGATCGCGATCAGAAGTGGTCCACATATCTGCAACAATTTCATTTTAACATTAAGTACAAGAAGGTTAGCACCAATAATATTGCAGACTGCCTCATCCAACCACCGATCATGGTGCTCACCACCATTGTCAACTCTTGTGGGCATGAGACTTCTGATTGGCTACTTCTCTACGAGAGTGACCCAGAATTCGGCCACACATACAAGGCACACTTGGGGTTTACGAAAGTCCCAATTTTTCTCCTCCAAGATGCACTTTTATGTCACCTGGGACACCTTTATGTTCCTTCAAGCGAGCATGCCAAGATGATATGGGAAGCACACTACAGCTGATTCACTAGGCATTTTAGGGTCCAGAAAATAGTGGCAATACTATAGAAGTATTTCTATTGGCTGAACCTTCGAAAATATTTCAGGAAGTACATCAAATCCTGCACTTCTTGCGCCATTGCCAAACCGACCATCAAGAAGCAAGGCCTATATACTCCGCTACCTACCCCTAGTCGACCTTGGAAATCCATCTCCATGGATTACATGTCGAGACTGCCTTCTACTAAGCATGGAAACGACTGTGTTTTCGTTGTCGTAGACAAATTCTCGAAGATTGCCATTATGGCAGCCTGCAATAAGAATATCACAGAAGAAGCCACTGCTAAAATATTCTTTGAACAAGTATGGGTGCACTTCGGGATCCCACAATCTATCATATCAAATTAGGATATAAAGTTCCTCGACACATTTTGGTCCAGCCTTTAGTCACCAAGCTCACCAGGTCCACATCTTTCCATCCCCAAACAGATGGCCGGACATAGGTCATCAACAAGATTATTGTAGAGATTATGCGCATGTAAAATTCAAAGCATCCATGCACATGGGATGAGAGCCTCCCCTATGTACAACAAAATTATAACCAGGCTCTCCACATCTCAACCGGCCACAGCACCTTCTAGGTGGGCTTGGGATTCCAGCCACTATGTTCCATTGACATAGCCATGCCATTTTTGGCTACTCAGGCATATTTGTCTCATGTCCAGTTTGAAGCTAACAAAGTAAAAAACTTCATCGAGCATAGTCAGCACATCCGCCAATAGGTTCAGGACAAATTGGACAAAGCCAATTCTAAGTACAAGCAATGACATGATCAACATCATGTGTGACACAACTTCCAGGTGGGTGACAATTTTTGGTTACATTTGCAGAAGGAGTGCCTCACTGGACCCACCGACAGCTTCGCCCTCTTCAATATGGGTTGTACACCATCACCAAGGCTGTAGGGAACAATTCCTTCGAGCTTAGTATTCCACCACTCCATGGTCTGCACCCAGTATTCAATGTGGACCACCTTTGTCCCTACTTCCCACCTCTAATGGACACCTCTAACATTGCATAACAACTCAAACAAACAGATTTAAACCCATATTGCATGGAACAAGCCACCACATATTGTATCATGGACATGCAAATCAAGAACACTTTCCAACAGAATATCCAACTGTATCGGGTTGTCAAATATGGCCAACTCCTACACCATGGAAAGTGGTTCGCTAGGGACCGAGTTCAAAAAAAATTTCCTCATCTCATGGAGGAACTCAACGCATTAGGGACCATTGCTTCACTAGGGACCAAGTTCAACAGAATTTTCCTCATCTCATGGAGGAACTCAACGCATTGGGGACCATTGCTTCCAAAAGGGGGAGGAATGATCCAAGTGGATATTGGTGGCCACCTGCCTATTCCACTTAGGGCCCCACTATTGTCTCTTTCAATTTTTCATTTTCGGCACAACTTACTAATTTTAGCAGTTTTTCGGGTCCTGAACTTTTGGAGCCATTTTGAGGCCCTAAACGACGTTTTTTGGGAAGCACGGGAGCAACATGTGTACATGAACTAATATTTCTCACATAGAGAGTTGTATTCCATGGATATATATTTCTAACGAGGTATGGTGTGTGTCAAATGGAGATCGTATGCCAAAGCTACGTCTTGGGGAAGTTGAAACACAAATTTACCCAAACGGGGCCCATAGTTTTGGCACTTCATCTCCTAGGTTCAGGGTTTTGGATGTTTAGGGTTTTCCATTATTTCTAAATCATAAGTATGCTATCGAGCCTAATTTTACTATAGTTCAAAGGCCTGTAGTTTCCACATATATTCTCAGAGATAAGCTACCAGTGCCCTAGCTAGTTTATTTCCATATTGTCTGTAAGCAAATTTCAATTCTTTGATATTAATGAAATGAAGTGTTATTTCCACTGCATCTTTTTATTTATGGTTATGTGTTTATTATATTCCATTCCTACATAAATCTGGATCAAAGAGTGGTCTAGCTACATCGAAAAATTTAATCCTAGTGAGCTCTTGCTCTACCCTAGTTATCCTAAAGTGTAGCTACCAAAAACTCCCTAAAATGTAGGTGTTTTATCCCCTTGTAACTCGAGAGAAGTTGAGCTTGGCTCCCCTTCATATTACACTTGCTTGGAAGCCTCTGATTTCAAGCTATTAGATGAGAATCTTGAGGATCTATTAGTTGTCTTTAGGAGTTAAGGAGGTGGTCAACCCTCTTACAATCACTCCTTGGAGTCTACTCTGAGCCCTGATTGTGAAATATTCCTAAAAAATGGCATATTATCTTGATTTTCCTACATTTAAACCACATTAGGCCTTTTAATCGTGACCACCCTTAATACACCATCTAAAATAAGAAAAATATGAAAATAATGCAATTAAATGTGAGAAAGAGAGAATAATTAGGCTAAAAAGGTGATAATTAACCCCTTCAAAATGTACCTAATCATGGTGCTCATCAGGACTGACCCAATTGAGGAATGAGGCACATGGTTACGAGTCTAACAAAATAGAAATTGGCAAAGAGGAACCCCTTAGAGCCTTCCCATACTATGACCACTGCTAACCAACCCATAATGCATGCACAAAACCATTTTTTTTCTAGCCACAAAGAAAAACTCATTTCACTTCCAGGGATGAGTCCACACTAGCGAGAACGTCTGAAAAACAATGTACCAAAGCCCCAAATGCCACCAAACAGTGCTGGAGCCGAAGAGGGAGCCAAATATTGCTGCAATTCCACCAACCGTTAGGGTAATTTTGAGGTATAGAATGGGCCTCCTAAGGTAATCATAAAATAATATTCAAAATAATAAAATAGGATTTGATTACATCATCAAGTTTTAGGGGGGAAAAAAAATAAAAATTGAACTCATATTTTCAACTTATATCCCAAAATTTTTACTCAAATTTCAAGCGTGAGTACTTGTTGGATGCAAAATCTATTTCCTCATTGAAGGAGTATCCATGTTGAATACTTTTGATGGATGCTGCTACAAGAAAAATGAGAAATACATGAAAAATTTGATTGCAATCATTTTTTTTTATGTATTTCACATTTCTCGTGTAGCAACTATTATGAAACCAGCTCCAAAAATAGAAGAAAAGAGAGATCAACGCCTTCGAAATCAGCCACTTCAATGGGGAAACCTCCAATACTTTACATAAATGAACAATTCTTGGATGCTACAAATGACCAAAACCTCCTTCTATATATAGGAGTCAATGGGCCAACAAAATAAACCTAGTCGACCTAAAAATAACAATATAAGGGCACAATATTAACAATATTGGGGTTATAGGGGCAAAACATTTATAATAACGGGGCTACATTAATAAAAATAAGGGACTAAATTAGTAATATAGGTGCCTAAGATGCCCCTCTCCTTAAAAAATATGTTTTCCTCAATGCTTGAGTAGCTCTGGGTGCTTTTGTATAAAATTCTCATCCTCCCATGTAGAATATTCAGTGGGTAAGTTCTTCCACTTGATTAGATACTTTGAAATTGATCTATTTCATGCTTGTCCAGTTCTTGTTTCCTTCCTCATCAAGTTCTAGGAATATTGTTTGAACTGGAAGATTTTCACCATAACCTTCTTTAAGCATGAAACATGGAAAACTGGATGCACTCACGAAGAAGCAGGAAGCTCCAATTTGTATGCCATAGTACCAATATTTTTCAACACCTTGTAAGGACCATAGTACTTTGGTGATAATTTATTATCCTTCTTAGCTTGTTTGAGGGACATTTGTTTGTATGGTTGTAGCTGTAAAAATACCTAGTCTCCTACATAAAAAATACTCTTGCTGCGATGTTGATTTGCCTGTTGTTTCATTCTATTTTGTGCCAAATTTAGGTTATCCTTTAAGAGTTGGAGAACTTCTTGTTGAAGCTCGACGTGATCTTCCACTGCTTCAACCTTATAATTTTCTCTTAAAGATGATGTGATGGACAGTGGATGATATCCATAAAGTGCCATAAATAGGGTCATTTTTGTTGTAGCATGGAAGGAAGTGTTATACCACCATTCAGCGAGAGGTAACCACTTAACCCATTGTGTTTGTTTATTAGATACAAAACAACGAAGTTATCCTTCCAAACATTTATTCACTATCTCAGTTTGACCATCGGATTGAGGATGATAAGATGAGCTATGAGATAATTGAGTACCCAAACAAGAAAATAACTCCGTTAAAAAAAAATCAGTAAAAATGGGATCTCTGTCGCTCACAATAACCTTTGGGTTTCCATGTAGCTTTTGAATTGTGTGCATAAATGTAGTGGCAAATGTACTGGCTTTAAATGGATGAGATAATGCACAAAAGTGTGCATACTTGGCAATTCTATCAACTACCACCATGATGACACTCTTTCCTTCAGACTTAGGTAAACATGTGATAAAATCCATAGAAATCTCCTCCCAATGTTGACATGGAATGGATAAAGGTTGTGGAAGACCCAAGGTATTAATTGTCGCAAATTTATTTTGCTGGAAAACAAAACATTCCACCACAAACATTTGAATATTAGATTTAAGGACATCCAAAAAAAATTCTTTCTTCACCTTGTGGTAAGTTTTTAAAAATCTTGAGCATCCTCCTAAAGGAGAAGTGTGTAATTCGAAAAGAATATTTTGTTTTAGTTGGGAATTCTTACGAAGATATAAGCGATCTTTGTACCATAAGGAATAATTTTTCCAAATAAATGTATCAAAAGTACTAGGATCTTGCTGGAACTTTTGAAAGAGTGTTCACACTTCTTCGTCCTTCTTTAGTTCATCCCTTGCTTTGGTTATCCAATCTAGTTGGATAATAGAAATGGCACAAATCAATTCTTCCACCTCTTCATTCCTTCTTGAGAGTGCATCTGCAACAACACTTAGCTTCCCTTTTTATAGATTATTTCAAATTCATAACCCAACATCTTTGTGACCAATTTTTACTGCTCTTATGAAGATAGTCTTTGTTCCAAAAAGTGTTTACGACTATCACAATCATTTTTTACCTTGAAGTGTCTTCCCATTAGGTAAGGTCGTCATTTCTTTAGTGCATGTAGTATTGCTAACATTTCCTTCTCATAAATAGCTTTCTGTAAATACGTTCCTTTTATTGGACGTCTTTCAAAAGAAATGTGTCTTCCTTCTTACATTAAAACAACATCAATTCCATTTCTTGAGGCATCACATTCCACAATAAAGGTTTTTGTGATGTCTGGCGTAGCTAAGACCGGTGCTAGGCACATTGCCTCTTTAAGATCTTCAAAGGCTTTAGTTACTTCAGGTGTCCATGAAAATTCATCTCTCTTCAATAATGTTGTTAGAGGTGCTCCTATTCTCCCATAATTCTTAAAAAACTTGTAGTAATACCCTGTTAACCCAAGAAATCCTTGTAACTGCTTTATGGTTGTGGGGAATTTCCATTCCTTAATGTCTTTAATTTTTTTAGGGTATACCTTAACACCCTCGTGAGATACAATTTGACCCAGATATTCCACGTATTGTACTCCAAAGAAACATTTGCATGTTTTTGCATATAATTGTTTCTCCTACAATTGCTTGAGCACCCTGTCAACATATTGAAAATGATCCTTCCAAGACCTGCTATAGATTAGTATATCATCAAAAAATACTAGCAAAAAATTTCTAAGGAAGGGTTTGAAAATGGAATTCATCAACCCTTGAAATGTAGAAGGTGCATTGGTAAGGAAAAAAAGCATGACCAAAAATTCATAATGACCCTCATGAGTTTGAAATGATTTTTTTGGAATATCTTCAGTCTTCATTCTAATTTGATGATATCTTGAACGAAGGTCCAACTTGGTAAAATAAATCGGTCCATATAATTATTCCAATAATTCATCAATCACAGGAATGGGAAATTTATCTTTAATGGTGATCTTATTGAGCTCCCTATAATCTGGACACATGTGCCATTATTAGTCCTTCTTTTTCACTAATACTACTGGAGCAGAGAAAGAACGTTGACTAGGTTGAATTATACGAGCCTCTAACATTTCTACAGTCATATGTTCAATTTCACTCTTTTGGACATAAGGATATCTATAACGCCTGATGTTTGGAGAAACACTTCCTGGAATCAAATGAATATCATGATCATGATCACGAATAGGTGGGAGTCATTTGGGAGTTTAAAACACCTTGGAATGATTGTCCAAGACATTTTGGAGATCTGCAGAAATAAATGATTTTGATGTTGGAGCTTATAGTGAGAATAATTGTGCAATTACGCCTCATTATTATTTGTTCAAAAGATTTGTCATGACATTAGAGATTATTATCTTTCCTGGCTTCCCTGTGATACTCCATAATTTGACTTCCTTTCCTTTTGAAAAAAAATTCAAGAAAAGTTCTTGAAAATTAAAAGCTACTGTCCCCAAAGGTTGTAACCATTGTACTCCTAGTACAACATCAACACCTCCCATCGGAATGGAAATAATTAGACTATTCAATACATATTCCTCCATGGTTAGCTTGATATTATGGCATTTTCCATAGAAATGTATAGTTCCTCCATTTGCAACAATCACTTGACATTCCGGTGTTGGGCATAGGAAACAATTAAATTCATTGGCTACCCTAAAATGACTAAAATTATGGGTACTACCTGAATAATTCAACACTATTACCATTTTCTTCCTGATATGTCCTTCTATCTTGAGAGTTTGTGGAGTGGTAATTCCTACCAATGCA
The DNA here is from genome assembly GCA_034641835.2 of Pinus albicaulis. NCBI lineage: Eukaryota > Viridiplantae > Streptophyta > Pinopsida > Pinales > Pinaceae > Pinus > Pinus albicaulis. The sequence goes on along the minus strand of CM076583.1, from coordinate 896,356,559 downwards.
TTACATGATATGTTCAGACTCATTTCTTCCTCTTCTAGGGTTGGTTCCTGGTGTATATCCACTTCTTTTGAATATTCTTGTTCATTTTATTCTTCCTCTTCACAATCTATGTAAAATAATATCTTCTTGGCACACTTATGACCTTTAGTCTATTTTCTATCACAACTATATCAAATCCCATTTGCTCCTTTTTCTTCCAATTCTTGTGGTGTCAACCTTGTAGGTTGTGGAAGTCTAGGAGTAGCAACACTTCCATCTTTATATGAGTGGTAGGCTTCCTTATTGCCATAATTTTACATTTAATTTTTCTTGCCAACCTGAATGCCTTTTCCAATGAATTAGGTTCCCAAATGTGAACTTCATGTTGGATGTTATCCTTTAAAGTCCCTATGAAGACATCAATCCTGTGTTCCTCTGGAGTATCATTTACCCTTATATTTAATTTTTGGAAGTCCTCAATGTGCTCCACCACTAAACCCTTTTGTTTGAGATTTATCAATTGGCTAAAGAAGGTGTTTCTTTTTGTATCCTCATAATGTGCTATCATTTCCTCCATAAAAATTGACCAAGTGACAATTTTTTTACGAGAGCAAAGCCATCGATACCATACAAATGTATTTTGTTCTAAATGTAAAGTTGCAATGCCTACCTTTTGTGTGTTTTTCACATTATTGAGATCAAAATATTTCTCCATATGTATTATCGATGTTACGAGATCCTTTCCATCAAACTTCCTCATATCCATCTTTGGAATATGCTGGTTCTTCCATCCAAAATTAGATTTTATGAAATCATGATTAGCATTTATTTTTTTCTCATCATGATTTTCCTCTACTATCTTTTCACCATTAGGAAGCATTTCTTGTATCAACTTTGCCAAACCTTCGATGTATACTTTTAGATCATTCTTCATGTTTTCCATTTTCTCATTGATCTTGGCTTCCATGTCATCCATCTTAGCTTCCATGCCAACTTCCATGCCCTCAATCTTAGCTTCCATGCCTTTCTTCAAACCATCCATCTTATTTTCCACACCATTCTTCAAAACTTCCATTTCATTTTTTGTTACTCTTTGGGATAGGTGCACTTGCTCTTGTAATTTTGACATCTCATGTTGCATTTATTCATCTTCATGAGTCGTAGTAAAGCCTTCTGAAGGATTAATGGGTGATGAAATATTTTTAGGAGGCATTTTAGAACCCAATAATGATATATATTCTTCAATATGCCCTTGGAATAAATTCAAACTAATTTTTTTCAAACGAGACTTATATAATTCGAAAAAAATAAACACCTTTTTCTTGCTTTTGAGGAGCTCAATATTAAAACTGAATTATATCTATCATTTTGGATCTTCAATATCTAAAATTCAGCGCTATGGTAGTCCTCTGAATCCTATTTTGAATGCCATAGGTTTGACCTGATTTGGACTCTTCAATACAAATTTATGTCCAATATCCCACAATGACCTAATTATGGCCTAGTTTAGTAGAGTGAAATTGTACGACTTGACACATGCCACTGTTTCCTCCTTCAGCTCTGAAATTTATAGACAGGAAACTACAGTCCATGTAATTACAACCACTTTTTATAGAATCTCAATCTGACTCTCAGAGAAAGAGTTATGACGTTTTTCCCATCGTCACCTCTTTGAAATGAAATTCGGAAGCCTGAACAAATCCTAACTTCCACAGATCATATCTCCACAAATTGCGAACTTAAAGTAAAATTTTTACGGGAGGTTCTTCGGGATTTTGGCTTTTCTCCTTTGAAAATTTTAGCCGGAAACCTTATATAAAAATATTTATAGCAAAAATTCCGTGATAGCTTCTTAAAATTTAAGTTTCGGGGAGCTTTTTAAAAAACCCTTCCTGAGATAATATCTCCTGTTGTGAACCAAGCTCTAAACTTTTGTGACGATGTTCCTCAAGATTTCGGCTTTGTACTCTAAAACGTTTAGCTTCTGAACCTTCGTAGAAAAAAAGTTATAGCGACAATTCCACGATGACCTGTTTGGAGCAGTGAAACCCTAGAATCCAAAGCTCTGATACCAAATTTATGTCCAATGTCCCACAATGACCTAATTATGGACTGGTACAGTAGAGCGAACTTGTACAACTTGCCACGTGACACTGTTTGCTCCTTTGGCTCTGAAATTTATAGACAGGAAACTACATTCCATGTAATTCGAGTCAATTTTTAAAAAATTCCAATCCGATGGTCAGAGAGAGAGTTATGAATATTTTCCCACCGTCACCTCTTTGAAATGTTCCCCTTTGAGCCCACCGAACAAATCACCCTTCCACATATCATATCTCCAAAATATTGTGAACCAAGATCTAAAATTTTTACGGGGGTTCTTCGGGGATTTTTGGCTTTTCTCTTTGAAAATTTTAGCTTCGGAAACCTTATATAAAAATATTTATGGCAAAATTCCGTGATGACCTGTTTAGGTTAAATTCGGAAGCCTGAACAAATCCTAACTTCCACAGATCATATCTCCACAAATTGCGAACCAAGCTCTGAAATTTGGTGACAATGTTCCTCAAGATTTCGGCTTCTCACTCTAAAAATTTCATATTCTTAACCTTCATAGAAACAAAGTTATATCTAAAATTCCACGATGACCTATTTGGAGTAGCAAAACCCTAGAATCCAATGCTCTAATACCAAATGATATGAACCCAACTCCAAAAATAGAAGAAAAGAGAGATCAACGCCTTAGAAATCAGCCACTTTGAGGGGTAAACCTCCAATACATTACATAAATGAACAATTCTTGGATGCTACAAATGACCAAAACCTCCTTCTATATATAGGAGTCCATGGGTCCACAATATAATCCTAGCTGACCTAACAATAACAATGTAAGGGCACAATAATAACAATATTGGGGTTACAGTGGTACAACAGTAACAATAAGGGGGCTACACTAATAAAAATATGGGACTAAATTAGTAATATAGGGGCCTAACAGGAACATCCATAAAAAGTATGCAACATGGGTAGGCCTTAGATGGGGAATTAAATTTTTCATCCAATGAGTACTCCCACTCGAAATTTGAGTAAAAAATCTGGGAGACATGTTGAAAATACAAGTTAAATTTTTTTTTTATTATTCTATTATTTTTTAATATTTTTACCCTTTTACGTAAAAAATGGTGAATCATCCACCAGGGTTGAAGTCAACATCTTGAATCCTATTGGTTCTTATAAATTTTGTTTTGGTTGTACATTTTTCTTAGGAGGCCCATTTTAGACATCAAAATTCCCCTAATGTTTCTAGAGTAAACGCAATACCACCCTTCCAAAATCAAGCCAAAAAATCACACACAGAAATTGAAAACTGAAAATTTTACTAGATGCAAATAAAATGACACGAAGAAAAAACATGTAATTGATGAAAATTCTGACCCAAAAGCGGAGGAGGAAACTTCGAAGGCAAGGGCACAACCTCTAGCAGATGGGGTACCCTCTAAATCAATTTACACTCTACACTGAGCCCACACTCCCCATCCCGCCCACCTGCGGCCACACGCAAAACATGAGTGAAAAAAAGTTCCCTTGGGAACTTCGATTACCTTGCTACTAACCCCCATCGTGGAGGCTTGCTCTAGATAAGTTCTTGGCCTATATGGTCACTAGCTTAGATTGCCAATTTTTCTACCACTTTTTTGGCTTCATGATCTACATGCTTGATGATTACACATTAAAAATATGGGAGCTTTGATTGAATACGTTCGCCAATAAGTTTTTGTCACCAACTCTTGATCACCCATTTCATGGGGGACCCATTGGTAATTTTCTACAGCATGGTGATTGTGATTTGTGAATCCCCCATGACCTGCAAATTTTTCACACCCTATTGTGTAGGTAAATCCCATCTGTGGATAGAGACAATACCTCTAGCCCTAGGGTGGGTCTAGAAAGAAAGGGAACATGCACATAGCTACTTTTCTAAATTAAAAATGAAACATAGATCGAAGTAATGGCCTACCTTGATCTGATGATGCAATGTTTCTTCATGTTCAAGTCCTTTTGATCCTTTCCTCTTCCAATCTTGATCTCTGCAGCTACCATCATTCAATTACCTACACAATTGACCATAGACAACAAGAAATGTCAAAGAAAAACATACATATAACAAAAAAAACATATCTAGCTGATCAAGGAATGCTACAATTATTATCATAAACATGGTGAAGAATAGAAAATAAATATTGGTTGTATCATATTATTAATAAAAGAAGAGTTACAACCTGCACCTTGATGTTGGAGCTCTCTTTCAACGGGTCTAGATCCAGGCATATCTAAAAAAAACTCTTTTCAAATCATTGTGAGAATGGAAAAGGCATCAACTCTCTCCTTAGATGCCTCTAGAAATCTTCAAACCTCTCTCTATTGTTCTTCTCTTCTATAGATGTTCTAACTAGCAAAGGCTTTGGAGGGTGATCATTTTATAGTGATAGAGAATGGGACATTGATCCACTTAAAATGGGAAAATGGCTTATCTCCTTGGGCGGTTCCTTATTTGTAGGAACAAGAGGCCCAAAGGAGGAATTTTGACCATATCCTGATAAAAAAACATCCATCTCTCTGCCCTCGAAGCTTCTAGATCATGAAGTTTTTTTTCCATTAAAAAAAATCCAAAATTATATCGACGCAGGTATGAGTTTTATACTAGCACCTATCGGTGTTGGTCATAGGCTAAGAATGGTTCATTAGCACTAGTAAGACACAGAGGGGTCATGTAACTCTAAAAAAGTAGGTTTAAAGGGAGCTACTCTAGAAATGATCAAAAAAGAGATGGGTCTTAAGACTGTATGGAAGTCAAAGGAATTATTTCCATGATGGAAAAAGTAGACAGGGAACACTGTAGGGGTTCTCCAAGATTAGAGAACATGGATTACAGGGACAATGAAAAAATGATGTGTAATAGATGCCCCCTAAAGAATGAAGTAAGAACAAGAGTGAGGGGTGAAATTCTTTATGAGTACATGCCAAGACCAAGATGTCGTCATCGGAAAACCTGTGAATCAAGCACGTATATACATAACTGAAATCCTTGATATAAACACATAAACATAAGGTATGGATGCAACCACCAGTAAAAGAGATCATGTAATAGGATCAATGTTATGGACACAAAAATGCATCAATAAGGAGGATCACAAATATGGACTCAGGTATGGTGGCATCCATCCAGCTAGAAGAGTCATGTGTAAAATCGTGAATAACTCTTATCGCCTCACAACCTAGACTTTATAAGAAAAAATCCAAGGTCTTTCACTCTATCACGACCTAATCAAGTACAAATTTAGGCATGTGAACAAGTGAGATGATGTCGAACATACAATAAAATCACTTGATTACCAGTCAATGATGTAAAATGTTAACATGCGTGAGAGAGACCACCAATAATGATAATGGCCCTCAAGGTACTACCAGTACAATCCCAAAGATCTGAACAAGGAAATGAAGTCAAACACTCATGAAATCATTTGATCAAAGGCCAATGATGTGAACCCGTCGTCGAATGCGAACAACCTACCACTACAACATGCAAGCTCTAAGGTAATAAAAAGGAGTCTATAGATCAACTTCTTGGATAATGAGCTGAAGTCGACATGAAGCTATCTATCAAAGGAGGGCATGATGTATCCCACATCATCAACATGAGACATAGGAGACAAGATAGTTGTGGATCAAGACTGAACAAAGAATCAGGTAATGAACAAACTACAGAAGCGACTACTCTGGAACCTATCGGCGACACAACTTCGGAGTTTGGCAGTATTTGACTCAAATGGAATCAAAGGTCATCCTGATAAAATTGGTAATTGAATGAGAGGCAAATAGATTTCCAAAATCCATGGAGGCAAACTGACGAATGTAGGATGTACCCAACTTGACATGAAACAGAGGATGTGTCACATTCAAGAGGTATATATTGTCGATGCAACAAATAAATACTTCGATTTTCCCCCACCATTTATGGCGAGTACCCAAATTGATTTTGAATACAAGCTTGAAGGTGATATCATATTCTTTTTGTATAAGTTTGTCCTTCGGAGAAATCCATCCTAGTACATTTTACAAGCCCTAGGAAGGAGGAACTCTCTATCGTCATGGTGACAAGTCCAATGCCGTTAAATTTTAACGAGTCTGACAAAGGTGAAACTCGACACCTTTTCATGTTTAGAGAGATTGAAAAAAGGCTGAAAATAAAACTCCATGGGTTCCTTTTCATATATAGTCCCTCAAATCCTAAAAGGTAGAAAACAAAGTTTGAGAGTGCCTCTTAGTCATGATTGACTAAGGTATTCCTTTTTCATAAATAGTTTATCCCATCTCGAAAAAGGGGTAAACGTATACTTGGTAAATGACATTTTGTTTACTTTATCGAGTTCAAAATGATAAGTACTCAGAAATCTTTTCATATTTAGAGAGTAAAAGAAGATCTTAAATATGATTTCTCCTGAAGGAACGAGTGGTATAAAGGATAAAAACTCATTTCAGTGATGGTGGAACTTCTCAAAACATGTAAAGTTCAAGAGGTTGGCTGACAAGACCACTCATTGTAGTAGTTCCTCGGGAAGGGGTAAAACAACCAAGTGAAATCGTATGATTGGCCATGCAGATGGTGATGGTGGAATGAGAAAACCAAGCCTCATATGGAAAAAACAAGATCATAAAATAAAAATCAAGAGAGGTAAAATGAGAATGTTAGTAGTTTTACGCAAGCTTGAAAACATGGAAAACTATACTATAAAAATGTTCACATGCCCCTAGCATGGTGACTCAAATTGAGGTACATGCCTCCCAAGCTTCATTACATTCACTGAAATAGAATTCCCATTAATAACAGGTGGATAGAACGAAGGTTCACTTATGAGATCAAGTGAAGGACTTGACTTGGATTTTACAAGATCTAATAAAAAATGCAAATCAAAAGGGGATTTGTTTCATTTTTTTATGAGGTTGACACAATAAAAAAACTATCCTTGGGACCTATTTTATTTTTTAATGAGGTTGACATAGTAAAAGAACTATCCTCATGACACCTTGTGTCATTTTTTAAGGAGCTTGACACAAGACAAGGAACTTTTCTCTAAAGACCTTGATTCAGTTTTTAAGGAGCTCGACATAAGAAAAGGAACTATGCTCCAAAAGATTGATTCATTTTTTAAGGAGATTGACACAATAAATGGAACTATGCTCCAAATACTTCATCACAACCCATAAGAGTTCATGGCTTCTAAGAGGTTCTCATCAGATGGGAGAAAAACACTCTTGAAATCAGGATCCAGTGCCCCCAGTACATGGTGCACTATATCACTGAACAGATTATAAATGAAACATAGATCAAAGGAGATGGCCTACCTCGATATGATGTTGCGACATTGCCCCTTTTTTAAGTCCTTTTGATCCTTTTCTCTTCCAAGCTTGATATTTTCTGCTACCAGCGTTCAATTACCTACATAAGAGACCAAAGAAAACAAGAAACATGAAAGAACAACATACATATAACAAAAAAAACATGTCTAGGTGATCAAGGAATTCTAGAATTATTATCATGAACATGAAAAAGAATGGAAAATAAATATAATTTGCATCATAGTATTAACAGAAAAGGACTTACAACCTATGCCTTTATGTCGAAGCTCTCCTTCAACTGGTCCAGATCTAGGCATGCCTCGAAAACATTATTTTCAACTCAGTGTGACAAGGCACAATGTCTCAAATCTCTGCTTTTACACCTATAGAAATATTCAAACCTCTCTTTGATGTTATTCTCTTATATATCTCTTCTAACTAGAGAATTCATTGGAGGGTGATCATTTTATAGTGATGGAGAAGGGGACACAGATGCACTTAAGGTGGGAAAATGGCTTTTCTCCTTGGGTTGTTCCTTTGTTGTATGAACAGGAGGCCCAAAGGAGGAACCCTAGCAATATCTTGATCAACAAACATCCAACTCCCTGCCCCTGACGCTTCTACATCATCAATATTCATTTCCATTTTAAAAACATATTCCAGAAGTAGATCAGTGTGGGTATGAGTTCTACACTAGCACCGATCAATGCTAGTAATAGGCTAAGGATGGGCCATTCACGCTGGTAAGACACAGGGGGGTCGCACCACTCCAAAAAAGTAGGTTTTCATGGAGCTACTCCAGAAAAGATAAAAGGAGAGATGGGTATCCAGATTGTATGGGAGTCAAAGGCATGATTTCCATGATTGGAAAAGTACAGAGGGACCACTGTAGGGGCTCTCTGAGATCAGGGAACATGTATTACAGGGAAAATGACAATTTTTTTTGTAAAACACCCATTTCCATTGTAGCCTGTAGTCATTTTTATAGTTCCAGGAATTTTTCCACGTTATTGGTGATACTTCAACACGAGGTTGTATAAAATTTTACTTATATCCCTTTGTCATTACAGATTATTTCCCCAAGGTGTGTTGGTCCCAGGTTTCCCTTAGAAGCGCCATTAAATTTTAACTTGAAAAATCCCAGAGGTGGTCGCAGGAAAGTGTTAGAAGAGCGATATTTCATTTTCCTGGAGCCTGCAGGTCCCAGGGTGCATGCTACTCGATTGAGGTTGAGCACACGAAAAATGTCCCATTCCCTTCTCACTTATTTTGAATCCTCCTCCAACAAGTAAGAGATCAAAATTTTTTCCTTGATGTTGCTTATCATTGTTTTCTAAACCTCATCCATCTTGATGGTCTCTCAATGGAATATTGCCTGGTTCCTTTCTTTCTAAATTCTCCATAGGATAAATTGCTCGGCGATGGACCATGCCATATTGAAAATGGGGTTCTTAAAGAGATTCCATCACCATATCTCACGTGATTCTTTCAGACTACTGTCCGACCGATCAATTAACCAAAATAATAAATCAAATTGGTTCTAGACCTCTCGAGATATTGACCAAAATTTCAATAAGTGATCTTTTGTTTCCTCCTAACTATTGCACAAAGGACACCAGGAATGAGAAAACGAGATTATTTTATCCCAAGTAAGAAGCTTATCATTCCCAATGAGCTAGAGGAAAAAATAGATCTTTCGCAACTGCTTTGAGTACCAAATTTGTTTCCATATAGGGTCAGGCACATGGTAGGCTGAAATAGATAAAATGTAATATCATTCTTTGAGAGAGAAAACATCTTTTGGAAGATTCCCCAAATGAATTTTTTAGGGTTCCCCATTTTCCTTAATAGGGAGTTGACGTAGGATCAAAGTGAGGGCCTCCCAATTTAGTGGCGAATCACTTGCTGGCCATTGTTCTCGAGACTTCCATCCTCTCCACTTTGCCTTCTAAGGAGGGTCCTGAAAAAAATCCATTCCTTTATTTACTCACAGGTGAGTGGTGAAAGTTTGAATATCCTTCATACTATTGTCCAGGTTAGTATTAGGTGCTACATCCATATCTCCTCCCAAAATCTGGCCTTATACCCATTTCTGATTTCCCAAAAGTGATGGTCCCGAATCAATTCTCGATTTTATTTCACTCATTTCTAGATGGATGTTCCTTTTGAAAGGTGGAGATGATATTTCAACGGGTCCTACCAACCCTCTGTGCCATATTTAAAAGTCCAAATCACCTTCCATATCTCCTGGCCTCCCTGAAACCATCTCCACAAGACTTTGGCACTGAGAGTATGTGATAATATTTTGATATCTTTGAGCCTTGCCATACATATTTGGTTTTCATAAATTATCCCATGCTACAAGTTCCCAATTGCGGTTGATCTACTATCTTGATCAAAGGAATTGTTGAAACTTGGTTTTTATCTCCTTATATATACTTCGGGGGGGTGGAAGAATCGAGATCAGAGAGATCGGGATGTCTTGAAGAAAAACTTTAAAAAGAACTATCCGACCAACAGAATTGAGAACTAAAAAGTTCTAATTGGAGAGATTCTAATCTATGTGGGTCAACCTATCTTTATAGTGCCAGATATTTAAAGAATTAGAGACTAAATGGACCCAAAGATATGTTCTTGGAGGAGAACCAATTTTGAAGCCAAGGTTTTTGGCCAGATGGCGTTGCACCCAGGGTGGGTTTTGAAAAATAAGATATCATATTTTTCTCCATTGTTAAAGGTGATTGAATCCTACTAAAATTCCTCCACAATGGGCCAAAATTTTCTGGATGCCTTCAGGGTTGGCCTACCGAATAACATATTTTCATCCACAAATTATTGATGGGTAATAAGGTGGTAATTATGGGATATTTTTAAACCCTGAATAAATCGGTACTCCATTGTGACCTTTATGGTCCTACTCAGTTCTTCTACTTCTATGATGAATAGGAAAGGAGAAATAGGATCCCCATGGCGAATACCACGAGATCCACGAAAGGTATGGGAAGTTTCCCCATTCAGAAGAATGTAGTAGAATGGGGTTAGAATCATAGATTTGACCCAACTAATCAATGATGATGAGAATCTGAAAGGTTCAGGGATGAAAAAAGGATATTTCCAGTTAACGTGATCATATGCTTTTGATAGGTAATTTTTGATAACCATACACGGGGATTTTGAAGTGGATAGAGAGTGAAAAACTTCGTGAGCTACCAGGATACCATCCACTATGTGTCAGCCCTCGAAAAATCCAAATTTATCTCACCCAATGGTCTCTTTAAAAATGGGTTTTATTTTTCGGACTAGGACACCATCAATAATTTATATATCATATTACCCAACACACTTGCCAATATTAGCCCCTAAAATATTCCCTGATCGTTTCTTGAGGTGGAGGTAATTCTATAGGGGACGTGGGTTTTTTGTACATGCTCATATCTCCTAATAGGGAAAAATTATTTCTATAAGGATAACTAGGTGTCGCAGAAGAAGGGCCTGATGGAGCCTAGAAAGGACCCGGTGGAGAGTGGGGGGGAGGGGATTTGTTTGGATTAGGATGCCGCTTTAGAAATTATTGAAAGTCATCAGGGGAGTTAGTTAGGGAGGGTGAAGTTTCATCGTGTGAAAAGGTCCACAAAAGGTGCTCGTACTCATGACATAGCATCAATTTGAAGGGGACTTGTTCATAGTCCAAATATTGAAACTAGATTTCATCTTGGTATTCTATTTCCACTGACAGTGGGAGGGGTTGGGATATATTCATGTAGACACAGATGTGGGTGTACGAGGAGAACTATTGTCTCCTCGTGATCTACTAGAAATGTAAAAATTTAATGATTGAGTTACCGATTCATTCGAAAATGTCCATTTCCAAAAGGTCCTTTGGCATGGAGTAAAGTCGCACAAAAATAGGGACAACAAGAAACAATTATTTCTTTATTTTATAGAAGCATTCCCAATTCCAGATGACTCTTCAAAGATATTGCAAGGAATATCTTGGCTCATAGGTGAAGGCCAAATGGGGATTTTGGCTACCATTTGAGGTGGATCCAATGAAGTATGTCTGCCTCTCTTGGCCAAATGACCATGAATTTCAATATGATGGAATGAGCCTACATGAATTGATAATATTTATGAAGTTGATTGCTTGGGATCTCAACTTTAGGTTTTTTAGTGGCCTTGGGGAGGCATCAGCCCTTCAATCACCTTTTCCATTAATCTCCCAAATTTGATGAATCAGGTTGCTTCCCCTTGAAGCTACATATATTTATAGAGGAGATGCAATTATGTAGGCTTGCACCTATCAAGAGTGCTTAGAAGGAAGGCTTCACTCCCCTCCTCATACCAGTGTCTGGAATGGGTCCAAACAGTTAGTGAATTACTTCAGCAAACGGGAGAGGTTGCTCCAGTGCACAAGAAGAGGTCTAGAACCCTAATTTGGGTGAAACCTTATGAGAGTGCCCTTTAAAATATAGTTAAGGTTTAACATGGAAATTAATGTTTAACATTAAAAAAAATATGAAAATTTCATTTTTATTTTTAATATCATTACATGTTGGGAAAAAAATTAGGAACGGGGGGGGGGGTTAATCAGTATTTAAAACTCACAATTTTTTCTTTTATTTACTGATTTTGACACATGACTTTAATTAAACCAAATAGAGTATGTACACAATTTTCTTTAAGGAAACTTGCATATGCCTAGTGAACTTATTATTTTGATATATCTTTAGTAACTTTACTTACACCAGTTCATCATTCATTCATCAAACATTAGTAAGCAGTAAACATCTGTAGTAAGAGAATAATACATCATCACACATAAGAAACACACATGAACACTAGGATTTAAGGTGGAAACCCAATGTGGGAGAAAATAATTGTTGCTTTAATATTTTTCTTCGATATTTGTTATATAGAAAAATACTTACAATGTTGTACTCGCGCAGACTCATACCTGTATGCAGGCACCCAGCTATAGAAGGTTCCAACCTTCTCACATTTTCTAGGTGCTACTCGAAGGGAGATCCAACCCCCTATTCTCATTTCAGAACCACTGTTGGAAGAGAGCTTCGACCCCCTATTATCATTTACCAGCCACTACTGGAAGGGAGCTACAACCCCCTAAAATGATCACCAGTTTCTATTGGTAGGAAGCTTCAACTTCCTCACTGAAGGCTCCAACCCTCAGCACTACAGCGGACCACATTTCATAAATTTTGGCATTGGATCCACTGGATTCAATACATCACAAATTGTAGGCATATTTTCATCACATAATCCATCTTGAACCCTTTAACATACGATAAGATAAATATAAAAAAAAAAATGATTATTGTACCTAAAATATTCATCCTATTACTAAAAATAGCCACTCAACCAAACAATCACCAATCACTCAAATATTGAACCAACCATTGAAGAAAACAGTCACTTAACCACTCACCAACTCAATTCATATATAACAATGAGATTATTGTCAACATAATATGATAATTAAATCGAGATTACTGCATCAACATAATGAATCAACTGCAATCCTCAACATTCTTAAAAAAAAAATGTATACGCTACTTCACTTAAGGCAACCCACATGTATACACACTTTTATGTAGAAAAACCTATGTATAGATATTTATATACTGATATTAGGGTTCTAACCAGACTCAGAAAAAATCAGAGACATTCAGACACACTATGTCAGATTTACAGAACCCTTATAGAGTCAGTAGCATCGATCATATTCAATAAACCAATCACTGATATTTATAACCAATAAACTTGTAGCATACTCAGTTTTCAAAAAACTTGGACATGTATGAGGAATTCATTGAAAGACAAGAGAAATACTAACTGATCATACATTCCTTCAGTATGCTTCAGAAAACGCCTAGCTTCCATACGTGATTTTGTAGAGCCAGACCCGTGTGTAGACGCGCTTTCACCGTGATGAACATGCCTATAGATATTCAAATATTATAGGACTATGCAACAATTCAAAAATAAATATTAACTCATATTATATCCTTCACTTCAGCAATCATGTGCTAGACCATAGATCTAAACAACTCATACCTATATCGTCCAAATACATAATGATTTCAGGTCTAGAGAGCCTGATCCATTATTGTATTGATGATTGCATCATAATATCATATCTAACTATTGATTATAGCCCATTCCATGCATATATAATTCAGATTGAAGTATTAATTCAATTCTCGTACTCATGCACACCTTTTCACTATGGTCTTCACCTCCTTATATAGTGTGAGGCTTACCCAATTCCATGAGCTAAAACCACATAAGTGCCAATGGTATTCTTGGACGTGATCAATTAACTGTTATTGCACTCAATATTGTGGGATAATACCATGGACCCATGGTATCATAAAATTAGTGCGCAAGAACATACGTGATATTCTTCTTCATACCTCACGTATACAAAAATTTTCTTCACCAAACCTATGTATACACAAATTCTGCGTATATTCTAGATATATACATGACTTGCCTGCATTGAACCTGCATATATATACTGTATACATGGTTCCCTTCATAAAATCTACATATAAAAATGAATTGAACATGTGTATACATCTACATATACACAACTTCCCTTCATTAGACCTGCATATATTTCCTGAAACTTTACCTTCATCATTCCTCTGTCACTAACTAGTATTCCTTTCTCTATCACATCTGAAATAGCATGTAGATACATCAAGTTTACCTATTCAAAAACTGGGTGGCTATCAAATGAAAACTCATTGAGTAGATCCTGTAGATACATCAAGTTCACATCTTCAACAAATATGTTACTATCAAAAGGAAACTCATCGAGTAGTTTTCCATCAAGGACAACACATTACATCATAATGCCAACAATATCCACCTTTGGACTTGATGACAACCATATTGGTGTTTGATCACCACAAATTGTAGATACCTATTAGACACATCAATCATAAGCATTATTCAAACACCAAGTTACTCTCCCCCTTTGACATCAATGACAAAGGGCGAACCAATGCTTAAACAAGGATTCTCTTTCCTTGTAGATATAAAAGTGTTGAGATATGTGTTGCACTATACAAACCATACTCCCCTTGAACATATGTTGAATAGAAGGATTTTCAATGGAATACATGACTCTATGACCTTTCATATCACCAAGGACTCATACTTACATCAATCACCCAACCAAGAGGGGTTACATATTTTGCCCAACTACCGAACCAAGTGGGCTAACATTTGTGACTCAAGCACCCAACCAAGTTGGTTTACATATTTGAGAAAGTCTGAACATGATTGAATATGAAAAATATTACATCATAGGTATTAACATAACATTTACATCAATTTACATATATGACTTCTATAACCAAGACCAAAAGAGCTCAAGAGTGAGAGATAAATACCGTGATGCACAACCATCATATACTGAAAAATCATCTACACCATAAGTATCTGTCAGCAACATCATGGGTAAATTTAAATATCATAAACCTGTGACAAGGTATACAATTTCAATCATAATATCTTTTCGTAGATATCAAGTATCAACTAAATCTATTGACTTCATCAACGACAACTTGCCCTTTTCCCTTTGTAGAAAAATATGTGGAAACTAATTATATCATCATGAAAATAGGATAGATAGTGAAGAATCATACATATAGCATGAGTAACCACCATAGACATGCGTCAACATCATATGTGAGAACCAATCAGTATCCATGTCTCAAAGTATCATCCAATAGTCTTAGCATAAGCTTATCAATAACCAAGTCTTGCAGCAAAATCATATTCTTGCCATTATATGCAAGAAGAATTATCATACCAAAGCCACTTCATCAATAATAAATATGCATCAACCAATCATCACTATGATCTCTTTTCACTAAGGTCTTCATGCTTTTGTTTTTTCCATTTTCATAATCATGATGTAACATGTGTAGGAATCAAGAGTCATTCACAGTAGTAGTCATGAGTAACAAGATCTGCATGTTCTTTCCTCATATCTAAATCATTAGACATGCATAAACTCCATGTGTGTAGATAATGATAATATTCTACAAAATATGATGAGGGCTCATCCATGATCTCATCATAAGCAACACAAGTAAAAGTATAACATCATTTCAACTACTACATGAGCATCACAAGTATTAAAGAATAAGTAAACATAATTCCAACAATGCATCATTAGAAGTAAGGATAATGATCCCCCTAAACATGTGCTACCTTTTCATAGTCAACCCTGGCCATGTCAACTCATTCATTAAAGCATCTGCATAAATTCGATAATCATCAATGTGAAGATCATAACTGAATACCATATCAGGGGACTGTAACCATCAACAACAAACCAAGAAAATTAAATCATAATTGTCAGGAGCATATCAAAAAAATTTCTTGATCTGTCTTACTATTTTTTTATCAGAGAAAAACATACGCAATTGTCTTCAAATGAACTTGTGAATATCTGTGGATTTAGTTCATGTAACCCGCATAGAGAAAGTGACATACTAAAAATTTTAGAGCTCCATTGCCCCCTAGACCTGTAAGGCCTGCACCTACCTTCTGTTGTCACATGAGCTGCAATGTCAGAAATATAAACAAACAGAATTACCAAACCAACCTTCATATATTACAGTTACTCATAACAATATTCTTTTAAGAATGATGGACTCCAATGAGCATTTTATTCTTTTAGTCTGAATCTGAATCTTCCTTATATTTGTGAGAGGCAAGATCTTTAAACACGTACAACTTTTTAGCGTTTTTGTATCCCCTTGCTATGACTTCTCCAATTTCTTCATCCATAACCTTGCATTTGGTTGATGTGAACATAATTACATTTCCTTTATCTGCCATTTGGACTACACATACTATTTTTTCGTTTTAGGACTTGTAATAATAAGGTATCGGCTTCCCTTCTATTTTTGTTAATTATGGCTCTACCTTTTCCAAAAACTTTTGCTGGAGAATTATTTGAAATAATAAAATTACCATATTTATTTTCCTTAAGAGACTCCATCTTACACTTGTCACCAGTCATGTGATGAGAACATCCATTGTCAATGTACCATTCATTTTTATTTTTAATTTCATAGAGATCAAGACCACATATTATCTCTTCTTCTTTCTCCTTGTTAACATAAATGTTGGTGAATCCAACATTCTTTGGTCTTATGATATGATTTATTTGACTTCCATGTCGTCTTTGATGATTCATTCATTTGTTCCTGCATTCCTTTTCTACATGCCAAAACTTGTTACAAGCATAACATCTTATGAGACCAGAAACAGGAGTAGAGGAATCATAATAAGATTGCATCCTATTCCTTCTATTGCAATAAAAAACTTTATGTCCAAATTTTTTGCATGAAAACCAATAACCCTTGAAGAAACCTCAGTACGCGGGAGTTGACGATATTTCTGTGTAGTGTCTGTTTGTCTGCAATTGGCTATAACATGTCTATAATTATGACATACAAATAATTTAACATTACTGATCAAAGGAGATAATTGATTGATACCTATATTGCTAGGAGCAAATGATATCCTTTGAGAATTCATGATTGTTGGTTTACCTTTTGGCTCTTTAAACACTTTAGGCTTTGCATTGATATCCTTTGAACATTTACCGTTGTCTTATGAACTAGGTTCTCCCTTAACAGTTTCTTGAAAACCAAGACAAAATTTAATAGAAGGAGACCTTTGACTACTAAGATTATTATCTAGAATTGTAGTACTATCTTGAAACATCAACTATTTATCCTTTTCTTATAATTTACCTTCTGAAATTTTTACCTCAAAATCCAATATTTGGCACTTATTCTTCATACTTTCTTCGACCCCTATTCCTTCTTCTACTTGCTCATTCAATTTTATAACCTCTTCTTTCGAAACGTTTTTTACTTCTCCAAATTTTTGTATAAGTTCATCAATGTTCTTATTTGATTCTTCCAAATATGCCTTGAGAGAGATGACTTCTGCTTCAAGTCCTTCACTGTGATTGGATACCTCATCGTTAAACTTTGGACACTAGTCTAAGTATTCTTTGTTCAGCTGCTCCATTGAGTTTCTTTCTTATAACTGATTATTCAATCCATTAATCACATATATGTAGATACATTCTCTTTTAAATAGAATCTGTTGATCTTCAACTTCATTTTTTAGTTTAGAAATTTATGCTTCTATATCCATAACATTACTTTCACTTTTGTATCGACTATATTCAACATTGCATGAACAAGGAAGTGAATCATAGGAACAACAATCAGTATCTGTTTTATCTACTTCATTTTCTGTTGCACATGTTTTTTGAGATATCTTCTTCCTTTGAGTGGCCTTGTTCTTTTTCTTCCTTCCCATTGTGACAAATCTCCTTCAAGTGATCAAGATTCTATAGAAGGACCAACTCTCATACCAATTGTTGGGAAAAATACTAAGAGGGGGGGTGAATTAGTAATTAAACTCACACAAAATTTTATTTTCTTTACTAATTTATACACACGACTTTAATTTAACCAACTAGCGTATGTACGCAACTTTCCTTATTGAAAATTATGTATTCCTAATGAATTTATTATTTAGATAGATATTTAGTAAATTTACTTAGACCAGTGCATCATTCATTCATCGGACATTTAGTAAGTCGTAAACACGTGCAGTAATAGCAGAATAAATAATAACACATAAGAAAGACACATGAACACCAAGATTTAAGGTGGAAACCCAATGTGGGAGAAAACCCCTGTTGTTGTCATCTCTATATTTAATATTTATTATATAGAAAACTGCTTACGATTTTTTACTCATGCAGACTCATACCATCACACAGGCACCCACCTATAGAAGGTGACAACCTTTTCTCATTCTCCAGCTCCTACTCGAAGGAAGCTCCAAACCGTTGATATCGTTTACCAGCCACCATCATAAGGGAGCTTCGATCCCCTACTCTTGTTTACCAGCCACTACTGTAATAGTGCTAAAACTATTAAAAAATTATATATTATAGAGCAATGAGACACATAAAATATGCGGAAAACACAAGCACACAAACCACATAAAACCACAGAGACACAGATATACGTGGTTCACCCAGTCTGGGCTATGTCCACCCCGAACATCCAGTCCTTCCTTTATATTATCCAGAAAAAGGAAGAGACATAACCTACAACAAATCGACTGTAATATCCTTTGTTCTCTCTCACAGTCTCCCTATCTATTTCTTTCTCTGATAAATACTCATACCATACACAGCCGCAATACAATACCCTCATACAAAGAGAGGGGTTGCCTTCTAGGGCAAAAAACCCTAAAATAAACATAACTTCTACTGTCAGATCATCCACCTAATGAATGGCCCAGATTAACTAGAAATTACTATACTTTTACAAGGCAATTTTACATCTATTTTTAGCTTTGGGGGAGCTGCCCCCGAAACACCCCGCCAGGGGGGGGCTCCACAAAGTCGGAGCCACCCCCCCTTGACCCCCCAGGAAGCATTTAATTATGGGTGGCGTTGCCACCCCCATTAAGGTACAGGGGTCCAACGCTATGATACAAAATAAACATGATAATCAGAATTCACACCCAACAATCTCCCACTTAGAGACTGATTGTAGCAACTCCACCACTGCAACATTTTCTGGAAAATGACTCCTCTTTGGACCTGGCTTCTCATCTTCATCGTTTTCCTTGAAGACCAATTGAAAATAAGCATGTTCTCATTTTCTATCTGGTTACAGATTTTGTTAGCATATCTGCAAGATTCTGGCTAGTGTGTAACTTTTCCAGCTTCAACTGTCCATCTTCCAATACTAACCGTATGAAATGGTAATTGAGCTGTATGTGTTTAGTCCTGGAATGAAATGCTGAGTTCTTTGCAAGATGAATAGCACTTTGGCTATCACTTTATAGTGTGCCCATATCATGCTTCTTACCCAATTCATCCATAAACCTTTGTAACCAAATCATTTCTTTACTGGCCTCTGTAGCAGCAACATACTCGGCTTCTGTTGTTGAAAGTGCAACAACACTTTTGATTTTTGAAACCCAACTGACAGTTGTTCCACCTACAGTAAATACATATCCTGTAGTGCTCCTCCTGTTATCTCTGTCACCTGCCATATCTGCATCAACATATCCCTGTAGAGAAATCTTTGAACCACCAAAGCATAATGCTTGATTTGTGGTACCTCTCAAATATCTGAGAATCCATTTTACTGCCATCCAATGTTTTTTTCCTGGATTATTCATGTACCTGCTTACAACTCCCACTGCATGTGCAATATCAGGCCTTGTGCGAACCATTGCATACATTAATCTTCCATTTGCTATTTTGTGTGAGACTTTACTAGCTCGGTCCATCTCTTCACAGGTTTTTACATCTCCTTACTAAGTTTGAAATGGCTAGCAAGGTGTACTAACTGGGTGTACTAACTAGTTTGGCATTACGCATAATACAATCTTTTAACTTAACTTGTGTATATACTCATGTTGAAATTGATGTATTTGTGATTTTTCCTGTCTCTACTTATTCTCATACCAAGGATTTTTTTTGCAGCTCCCAAATCCTTCATTGCAAATGAATTTGCCAATTTTCTTTTGAGCACATTAATTTCCTGCATGTTAGACCCTGCAACAAGCATGTCATCTACAGACAATAAAAATATAATATAACTTCCATAATTTTTCTTTTTGATATAAACACAATGATCATAGTGACATCTAGTATAAGTTACCTTGTTCATACATAAACCTATCAAATTTTATATACCACTTCCTTGGAGCCTGTTTTAATCCATACAAGCTCTTCTTTAACCTGCACACTAATTTTTCCTTCCCTTTGACCTCATATCCTTTTGGTTGCTCCATATAGATCTCTTCCTCCAAATATTCATGGACAAATGTTGTCTTTACATCTAACTATTCAAGATGTAAATCTTCCGCTGCTACAAGACTTAAAATAGTTCTTATTGAAGTCATCTTAAGAACAGGAGAAAATATCTCATCAAAATCAATACCTTTCTTCTGTGCAAACCCCTTCACCACAGCTAGATTTGTACCTTTGTTTTCCTCCATCTTCTTCCTTCAGATTGTAAACCCATTTATTCTACAATGTAGTTTTACCTGCAGGCAACCTGACTAAGTCACAAGTCTTGTTATGCATTAAGGAGTCCATCTCTTCTTCCATGGCTAGCTCTGAATTATTCCTGCTTTCAACCTGCATTGCTTCTTCATAACGTTCAGGTTCACCATAATAAGTCAAAAAGAAATAATATAATGAAGGAGAGTATCGTTCAGGGGGTTTACTTATCCTAGTAGATATTCTAACACCACTTTTAGGTGTTTGAGGTGCCTGTTGCTGTTGTGGTGGTTGTTGTTGCTGTGGCTATTGATTATTATTATTTTTAGGCACCTTTACTTTTTCTACAATATCATCAAGAACTGTGTATTCTTTGTTTTCTTTTTCCTGTTTCTTTTCCTACAACTGATTCTTATACAAGAACTTTTCATTGAATATCACATCTCAGCTCCTAATGATTTTTTTATTTTCATAATCATATAAGCGATAACCAAAATCATTAACACCATATCTAATAAAGGTACATTTCTTTGATTTTTCCTGAAGCTTTGTTCTGTTTTCTTTATTAATATGGATAAAGGCCTCACGACCATAAGGTTTAAAAAAACCGTAGCTTACCTTTTTACCTGTCCATCGTTCCTCTAGAATACCACCATCCAAGGAACTTGAAGGCCCTTTGTTTATTATATAAACAAAAGTATCTATAGCATATGCCTAAAATTGTAAAGGCAATCCTGCATGCAATCTCATGCACCTTGCACACTCCATGATTGTTCTGTTCATCCTTTTTGACACACCATTTTCTTGTGGTGTTCTTGGAACTGCCTTCTCTCTGCATATTCAATTTTCTGAATAGTACCTATCAAACTCTTTGCTGCAATATTCACCTCCATTGTCTAATCTGAGACACTTCAACTTCTTTCCTGTCTCAATCTCAACCAAATATTTCCATTTCTTGAAAGTATCAAATACATCAGATTTATTCTGAATACAATAAATCCAAGTTTTTCTAGTTGCATCATCAATAAAAGTAACATAATAATGAGAGCCGCTAAGAGATGATACCTAAGCAGGTCCCCATACATCTGTATGCACAAGCTCTAATTTTTCACTCTTCTTTTCTTTCCCACCTCTGAGAAATCTGACTCTCTTATGTTTTCCATAAATGCAATTCTCACAAAATCCAAATCAACATTCTTCAAACCCGGCAACAAAATTATTTAGTGAAGGATTTTCATCCCCTTCTCACTCATCTGTCCAAGCTTATGATGCCATAATGCTGCATCTGGTGCTTTGGAAGTTAAAGCATTAACAGAGTTAGAAATACCATTGCATAAATACAATGTACCAACGTTTTCAACTTTTGCTATTACCAAGGCTCCTTTGGTGACCTTCCAAGTTTTATTTGTGAAAGTTGTCACACAATATTCACCACCTAACTACTATGTTGAAATCATATTTTTCTTTAGATCTGGAACATGCCTTACCTCCTCTAATAGCCATTGGTTTCCATTCTGTTGTTTTACAATAACTTTACCCATTCCAACAATTTTATAGGGTTTCTCATCACCCAAACGAACTTGTCCAAAATCTCCTTGAACATAGTCATGAAAATATTTCTTATCAGGTGTGCCATGGAAAGAGACCCCTAGATCTACTACCCAGGAATCAGTAAAATTTTCGAAACAAAGAATCAAATCATCTTGTAACACATCACCTCTCATATTTGCTTCATGATTGTTTTCTTGCTGTGTGTCTCCTTATTTTCCCTTCCGAGATCTACAGTATTTCTTCAGGTGTCCTTTCTTTCTACATTTCCAGCACACTATCCCGATCTGGACTTGGATCTACCTTTCTTTGATTTACTACGATATCCTGAGCTCTTTCCCCTTTCCATTTTTCTTCCTTTAGACTCTGCATTCAAAGCATTACCCGATGTCTCACCAGAGCTTTTCCGTTGCATTTCCTCGCCAAGGATAGCATCGACAACATCATCAAACTTTCAAGTACTAGATCCAAAGATAGAGTTCCTAATGGCCATAACTAAACCGTTCCAACATTCTAGAATGAGAAAAAAAATAAAAGAGCCCTAACCTCATCATCAAAGTTTACCCCTATAGAACTTAACTAACTGGTAACTGTATTAAAATACTTTGAATGGTCTGCAACAGATCCACCTTCCGACATCTTCATATTAAATAAACATTTCATGAGAAATACCTTGTTTGAGGATGAGGGTTTTTCATATAATTTCGCCAATGCCTTAATAAAACCCTCTGTTGTTGTTTCCTTCAAAATATTGAAGGTTACCAATGTCACAAGGCACAACCGTATTGTTCGGAGTGCCTTTCTATTGAGAATATCCCATTCTTCATTTATCATAGCCGTTGGCTTCTTTGTTTTTCCGCTCAATGGTAGGTACAAACCTTTCTCATACAGATAATTTTCCATCTACATCTTCCATAGCGGGAATTTTTGGCTGTTAAATTTCTCGACCATAAACTTACCATCTTTCGCCATTACTCCCACTTGAACAAGGAACCTTTCCTTCCTGCGATTTTATCAGCGAAATAGACCTTCAGCTCTGATACCAGTTGCTAGAAAATTATATATTATAGAGCAATGAAACACATAAAATATGCAGAAAACATAAGCACACAAAACACATAAAACTAGAGAGACACAGATATACGTGGTTAACCCAATTTTGGCTACGTCCACCCGAACATCCAGTCCTTCCTTTCTATTATCCAGAAAAATGAAGAGAGACAACCTACAACAGATCCACTGTAATATCCTATGTTCTATCTCACAGTCTCCCTATCTGGTTATCACTCTGAGAAATACTCATACCATACACAACCAAAATACAATACTCTCATACAAAGAGAGGGGTTGCCTTCCAGGGAAAAAGCCCTAAACTAAACATAACTTCTACCGTTAGATCATCTACCTAATGAATGGCTCAGATTGACTAGAAATTACTATACTTTTACAAGGAAATTTTACATCTGTTTTTAGCTTTGGCCCGAAACCCCCCGCCAGGGGGGGGCTCCATAAAGTCGCAGCTGCCCACCCCTGGACCCCCCAGGCAGCGTTCAATTACAGGTGGCGTTGCCGCCCCTATTAAGGTACATGGATCCAACGCCGTGATACAAAATAAACAAGATAATAAAGCTCCATACCCAACAAAAACCCCTTGAATTGATCGTTAAATTCTACTGGTAGTAAGCTTCAACTTCCTCACTAAAGGATCCAACCCTCAACACTACTGCGGACCATGTTTCATAAATTTCAGAGTGGATCCACCGGCTTTAATACATCACAACTTGCAGTACTATTTTCATCACATAATCCATGATTAACCCTTTAACATCAAATAAACCAAATATCAAAATAGATATTGATTATTGTACCCAAAATATTCATGCCATTCCTGAAAAAAATCTTAACCAAACAATAACTAATCACTGGAATCCTGAACCAACCATTGAATAAAATAGTCACTTAACCAACCACCAACTCAATTCATACAGAATAGTGATATCATTGTCACTAGAATATCAGAACTAAACCGAGTGTACTACATCAACACATTGAATCAACTACAACCCTGATCATTCTTAAAAAAAAATGCATATGCTACTTCACTTAAGGAAACCCACATGTATACGCGCTTTTATGTAGAGAAAATTACGTATATATCTTTATATTATGATATTAGAGTTCTGATTAGAATCTGAATGGACCAGAGACATTGAAACACACTTTTTCAGATTTACAGAACCCTTATACAATGAGTACCATCCATCATCTCCAATCAACCAATCACTGATATTTATACGCAATCAACTTGTAGAATAATCAGTTTTCAAACAACCCAGACATGTATGAAGACATCATTGGGAGACAAAAGAAATACAAAAAAAACCATCAGACATTTCCTTCAGTATGATTTAGAAAAACCCTAGCTTCCATACGTTCTTTTGTAGAGCTGAACCTGCATGTAAACATGCTTCCACTGTGACAAACCTGTGTATATATATGAAAATAGTATAGAACTTTGCAACACTTCAAAACTAAATATTAACTCAGATCATACCCTTCACTTCATCAATCATGCGCCAGACCACTAATCTAAAGAACTCATAACCAGATCATGCAAATAAATAGTCATTTGAGGTATAGAGAGCCTTATCCATTATTGTATCCATGAGTGCATCATAATATCATATATAACTATTGATTATAGCCCATTCCATGAAGATATACTTCAGATTGAAGTATTCATTCAATTCTGATGCTCATGCACACCTTTGAACTATTATATTCACCTCCTTATAAAGTGTGAGGCTTAGCCAATACCACACAAGTGTTGATAGTATTCTTGGACATGATCAATTAATCGATATTGTGCTCAATATTGCGGGATAAGACAATGGTAAATACCCATGGTATCATAAACTTAGTACGCAAGCACATACACGAATTTTCTTCTTTGTGCCTGTGTGTATACACAACTTTTCTCCACCAAAACTTCATATAAACAAATTCTGCGTATATTCTGGATATATGCACGAGTTGGCTTCATTGAAACTACGTATATATATATATATATATGGCTTCCCTTCATAAAAACTATGTATATAGATGAATTGAACCTATGTATACATCTGCATATACATGGCTTCCCTTCATCAAAACTACATATATTTCCTAAAACATTATCTTCATCATTCCTCTATCACTCACCAGTATTCCTTTCTCCATCGCATCTGAAATGGCATGTAGATATATCAAGTTTACATCTTCAACAAATAGGTTTCTATCAAAAGGAAACTTGACAAATAGGTTCCCATCACAGACAACACATTACATCATAATTCCAACATTATACTTTTCCAAAAAAATAAAATTTATAACAATTTTTATATTGAGTAAACAATAAATAAACCAATTTTGTTTCCCTTAAAGATTAATCTTAATATTAAGAGGATAAGTACTAAGAGTTAAACCAAATAATGAATATTACATTAATGTGAATAATAACCTTGAGATTAATATTAAAACTTTTGTTTATTATTAACATTATTTAATATTAATAAACCTTAGTATTAAAACCTTATATATTAAACACTATATTAAAAACCCAATATTATAATCCCCAATAATAAACCTTAGTATAAAAAACTAAAATACTATAAACCATAATGCTATAAGTTCAATATTATAAACCTAATTTATTAATCATAATATTATAATTCCAAAATTATTAATCATGGTTGATCATGGTTGACTTGTGGTTGAATATGGTTGTCTATGGTTGATGATGGTTGGCAATGGCGGACCATGTTTGACTATTTTAAAAATGTTGATCTTTCTTGACCATATTTCACAATTCTAACCATAGAGATATAGTTTGACCATTATCGTTAATCATGGTCGATCATGGTTGACCATGGGTAATTGCCTTTTATCATGGTTGATCTTCTTTGTAAACCATCATTGACCTTAGGTGACCATGTTCGATCATTCTAACCATGTTGATATTGGTCGACCTTGGTTGACCATTATAGCCATGTTGATCTTGGATGACCTTGGTTGACCAAATTTGACCACAGTTGGCCATGGTTGACTATGGTTGACCAATGTTGACAGTGGAAACCTTGATTGACCATTATGGTTGGCTCTATTTGAGTAATAGTTGAATTAGTTTGACATTTTTCCTCTATATTTGACTAATGTCATTAAATATTTTTTATGTTTAATATTAATCAATAATATTAAAAGGTGATTATGTTTGGCTAACGTTGAAGACTATTTTCTATCAAACATAGTGAAACATAGGCAAACATAATCAACAACATTAGTATATTTGGTTGACAAACTTTGTAATGTTGCATTGTGACATTCAATAACTTGGAGTGTTTGACTAACTTTGTAATGTCTCATTGAGATGTTGGTTAAATTTCAATTTAATGTAGCACTGCAACAATTTTTGTCACATTGCCACATTAGTTAGGTATCTATACCATTAGTCAACATTAATAATATTAATATTTTTATTATTGAACATTTTTAGAGCTTGATTGTGATCGAAAATGGATGACATTGGTTAATTAAGGGTGACAATGTTTGACTTTAGTTGACTGTGGTTGACTATAATTGAGTATGGCCGAGTTACATTGACTAAGGATCACTATGGCTCAACATGGTTGACTATTGTTAAATATGGTAAACATAGGTTTTACGAAGTTTTATCATGGTCAACTATTTAAACATTGACTATAAAAGTTTACTTTGTTTGATTATGTTTTACTAATTTGTTTGACTATATTTGACTATTAATATGAATCAATAATAATAATGGGTGATTATGTTTGACTTAACTTTAAGAATATTAACTATCAAACATATGCAAACATAGTCACACATAATCAACCATATTAGTGAAAAAGCGTGTATTAAACCATATTAGCATTAACATTATTAAACATTTTAAACATTGACTATGGGTGAGCATGCTTTAACCATGGATGAACATGACTTCACAAAGATCACCATGGGTGAATATGGTTTGGATAATTCGACCATGGTTGACCATGGTTTTCTATGACAGATTATGAGTGTCTATATTGAAAAAAAATGGCTATTATTAACCATGTTTTACCATGGTGACCTAGGTTAACAATGTTTGACCTTATTAACCAAAGTTGGCCATATTTAGTGTGGATTATCCATGATTTCCAAAGGTTGATTATGGTGAATATAGTTGTATGGTGAATATAGTTTACCATGATTGACCATGGTTTACCTAGATTTCCCATGCTTGCTCATGACTTGCAATCATTTCACATATTTGGTCGTGGTTCACTATAGTCTTCTTTGAGAGATTATGGTTTCCCATTTTGAAAACGGTTGACCACGTTTAACCATAGAGACCTAGGTTGATTGTATTTGTCCATTGTAGTCTTCATTGACCCTTGTTCAACTGTCATAGTTGAACAAGGTTGACTAAGATTAAATATGGTTGACCAATGTTGACCATGGTTGACTATGACTAACTCAAATTGTGTATTGTTGAGCATTGGTGGCAATGAGTGATAATAATTAGCCATATTTAATTTAAATGATTATAATGTAAATATTATTAATATTACTTATTAATATTAATCTTAATACATTTTTATATTAACACTTTTAATATTATTAATTATATTTTATTAATATTAACTTAATATTAAAATATAAAACCTAATATATAATATAATATTATAATATAAAACTCAAATATTATAAAACTTGGTTGAATTATAAAAATCTAATATTTTAAAAAACATTAAATTACAAAACCCTAAAATCTAATATTATAAAACATGGTAAAAAATGAATTATAAAAATGTTGAAAAATCAAGGGGTTAGTCGTATAGTGTTTGCATAATCTTTTCGTGCTTTATAATTTCGTACTTCTTAGTTGCATTTTCATTTACCATCTCAACTATTATATAATTATTCGATTCACATTGTAAACAAAATCATGTAACAAATAGTAAACCATTGAAGGTATACCACCTTTCCTTCTGGTCATAAACCACGTTACAATTAAGATATTTGAATCTTGGATATTTTATATTTCACAAATTTTATATTACTTTCTTAAGTCATTAAACTCCTCCCTCAAACTCCCCCTCAAACTATAAAATTCTTCTTTTAAAAATAAAAAAGACTTTTATGTTTTTTTCATCATAATTAAATAAATCTATGATTATATTGTGCATTTAAATCAATTACATACCTTCCATATTACACATTTTTAAAATTTTCAGCTTTCAAAAATATTATATTGTTATCTAATTTTCAACATATAAATATTCAAAAATTTAATTAAAAAATATTCTTTATATTATATAAAAATGTTCACTATTCGTTTTCAGAAATATTGTATTATATCTACATATGAACATAAATATCATTAAAGCAACATGATGTGAGTCATGTAAATTGACATTGACATCGCTACATATGAGAGTAATACTAGCATGATCGATGTGTAGGAATTTTGTTATAGTAGGCTAAAGTACAATGTATAGTTTTTTAAATGTATAGTGGATGAATTCTCTCTAAGTTTTTTGAATATAAGAATAAAATTTTAAATAAAATTAAATAACTTTTTTCTCTAAATTCTATTAACTAAAGATTCTTAAATGAAAGTTAATCACCATCATTATTACATATTAATGAAGAATAGAAACAAAAATAGATATTTATATTTTCTGTAATATCTCTTTTTATCTTGGTTTAATCAATGTTTACAATGCAAGAGAAGACGAGTATGAGTAGATAAACCTGTTTAATTTGCGCTTGAGTTTTTATTTAACATTTTTTAATTTTAAGTCTTTACGTTTGTGTGGGTTTTATATATTATTTTGCGTGGGTTTATATAATATTTGAACATATTAGTTAATGTTTGATTTCAAAGTAACAAGTTTAATTTATATATTATTTTTTTTGGAAGGTAACCAGTTTAGTTTACATATTAATAGGGTTTTTTAATTATATATATATATATATATATATATATATATATATATATTATATAGTATAGTTTGACAATCAATTATTCAACATTAAAATATTTATTAATATATTAAAAATAAAGATATATATATATCTTTTTCTAAATAAATATTAATAATTTGAAAAAATATCCATATTGGAATTGTGAATTCATTTTCAATTAATCTTAAATATTTCAACCAATACTCGACCTTAATAGATTGTATTCTATAAATATACTTCTTGCATTAATATATTATATTATAAAAAAAATGCTCAAGATCTATTTTCACCAATATTATATTGTATCTACACATTTTCAATCTTTTGATAAGAGAGTATTACATCCGACCATCAAATATAATTAAAGCAACATGATACGAGTCAAGGAAATTGACAGAGCTACATAACAGATTAACATAAACATGGTGGACTTGAGGAATTTGGCATCGTAAGCCCAGTAAAATGCTATTCATAATATTTTCTGAAATGTATATTCATTTTAGTCGAAATTTGTTTGTTAATATTATTTTCTATCAAATTAAAAACTATAATAATTATTATGTAACAAATTTATTCGAGGAATGACAAGAGGAATGTCCAGAGAAGTAAATATTGTTGGTGCAATGTCTTATTATTCATTTTTAATCAGTATGGGTATGAGCAGATGCTTGTGTTCATTTTGGACTCGGGAATTTTTTTTTTAAATATTTTTAATTTTTGGTTTTCACCTTTCTGGGCCTTATATATTATTTTAACATATTAAATAATAGTTGATTTTGAGGTTACAAGTTTAGTTTACATATTAATGGTTTTTTCTGTTGCAATTGTAGTTGTAAATTAAATCTGTCTATCTTTATCTTAAATACATATTTATTATCTTATTTGAAATATTTGTTAATGCATTAAAAATGAAGACATATTAGTTATTTTTAGATAAATAATAATAAATTCAAAAAATAGAATTCATTTTCAATTAATCTCACATTTTGGGCGCTGAATGAGTTTGTCAGGTCACTTTCTCGATTGATGAAAGGAGATTCGGTCTCTGTGGAGGGTCACTTGGAGAAAGATAAATCCCATGTCCTTAAAGTCTTTGAGATGAATGGTTATAGTAAGTGTCAAGGTCTTAGTGCTTTCATGAGAGGGCTTAATGCTAAGAAAGATCTTGGTAATTTGGTGGGTAACGTCCAACTGCCATTTATTCATGGCACAAAGGACAAAATTGCTCGGATTTTGAGAAAGAATTTATCTCATCTACCTTTAGACCTTTGAACACCATTTGTGGTTCCCTCAAGTCTAGTAAAGACCCATTGGACCCCAAAAGCATGAAAGGTGTCTATCTAATACCTTGCTCCTCTGGGCTTCCCTACATTGGAGAAACCAGATGCTCGATAAGTAAGCGGTTACAAGAACTTGCGGAATATTTAAGGCACTGTAGCACTAAGTCCTATGCTCTTCCTTAGAATCTTGGAAAGATGAATGATAAGATTTGTTTGGATGAGTAGAGGGTTATCGCGAGAGTGGAACATTTCAATCACCGCAAAAGTCGTGTACTCTAAATAGGGATGAGGGATGGAAAATTAGCGGTTGTTGGATTCCATGTCTAATCTCTTAGGAGTGACCCCTTTTTCCTTGGTCTGTAGTATGTGGCTATCTAGTTCCTTTTTATTATTTTTGTGGTTTATTGCTATCTTGTGTTTTTAAATATTTTTGTCATGTTTTTAGGATTATTATTTATTTTCATTATTTTTATTTTATTATTATTATTATTATTATTTTATATATATTTTTTATTTATATATTTTTTATTTATTTATATTTTATTTATATTTATTTGTTTTTTTTTTAATTTTTAATTTCAATTTTTATTAATTTATTTCTATTTTTATTTTCATATATATATTTATTTTATATTTCTATTTCTTTTTCTATTTTAATTTATTACTCTAACTTTCACCACTCTTAATTTTAATATTAAATTTTATTTATATTAATTTTTATTTTTATAATGTTATAATACATGGTTAATTTTAATATTAGATTTTATTTATATTAATATTTTATTTTTATAATGTTATAATACCGGGTAAGTGACTGTTGCATGTCAACACTATTTATATTTAACTATTATGATGAGCACAAGTAGCAAAGTTAAGATGATAAAGTTCACTGCCTAGTGAGCAAAAATTATGAATTATGTATAAATATATATATATAGACATTAAAAAAAAAAAAAATACCATGACAAAAATGTGAATCCCATATCTCTAAGACAACTATTTTAGTTATAACCTGACGTGGATCCACTAATTACAAATATGGTGCAATGTCTATAATACATCCGAGATCCATGCGAACGGGTTATAGTGAGTGACCTATAAACCCTTCATTATCGTGTGTTCACTGTGTTAATATTCACAATATAAATAGGAATTAACTGAAAAATATATAAAATTCTATCAAATTCAACCATATTATTATAAGTTCTTATAAGTGTTGTGTCAACTATATTCATAACAATTATCCTTTATTTTTCATCAATGTTATCAATAAATCTAACGGTAATAGCGTTCAATTGCTTCTCATTCAATCAACAAGGTGATATTTTTTAAGGTGGTAAGTAGTAATGTTATCACTAAATCTAATGGTAATAGCGTTCAATTGTTTCTCATTCAATCAAGAAGGTGGTAATTTTTTAGGGTGGTAAGTAGTAGAGAGATAAAATAGCTAAATGGTTTGGCACCCATACGATATAAAACTCAACAAATTGATCTGCGCACCAAGCTTGAATCCATTCACATGTTGATAGACATAATCAAATAACAATTAAGAAGATTAATATTTGGTTATTTAAAAAATTTTTAGAATTTATTAATAAAAAGAAATGCTCAAAGTTAAAACTCTAGATTTTGCAGAATGGTCAAAAGTATTCGAATGAACTCAAATCCTGATCATCACTTAATAATACAATGAAAATTGTGAAACCCTAAAAAAATGTGGTTGATATAAGTGTTTTCTGAGTTTCTTCTGTAAGGGACCACCTAGCCCTCAGTATTTCGTATAGCTAGTTGACATATATGGGTACTTCGGCCTTCATTCTAGTTCTCTGTCTAATAATTTTCTTCGGGCATCCCATTTGGAGATCATATCTCTCGACAACGGGAAGGTGATATTAATTTAATACAAGTTAATATATCCTCTACAAATATATAAGTCATGTTTCCTACATTTACTGATTAAGATTTTCAACATTGGCATTTCAGCCCTTGGACATTTACATGCCCCTGATTTTGCTTGACCAAGCCATCATCTCTCGTTCGCGGTGAATCTCCTCGCAATTGATGGCACTGGTCACCTATTTTTCAAGCTTTTACCAAATCCTTGAAGTCTAAGTAATGCATTACATCCTTTATGGTTGGACTGCTTTTTGAAAGAAAGTTTAATGTTAATGGGTCAGACTAAATAGCGAAATATTTTTTGAACATAGATACAAACCTTTTATTAACTATCGAACCCAGAAAATCTCACTTAAATGAGTATTCCACGTGCTACAGTTGGAATTTTTGAGTATTCCAAAATACACAGAGGAATAAAAATAATGCCGCCTCTCAATGTAGAGATTAAAAAAAACTTGCTGGACAGAGATGGCACACAAACAACTTCTATTTCATTAAAAATAAAAACACTATTACAAACTAATATTCTTCCTCTTTCACAGGGATTACAACATGAAACTGCTTCACACGAAGTATTCTTCAAAAACTTCTCTCTCTCACATATAATAAAAATGCACATACAGTGCTTCACACTTCTCTTCTGCCTTTTCTGGCTTTTTCAATAATACACAGTGCTTACCATTTATTTTTATTTTTTGCAAATACACACTCTCACTATGTTTCACTTAGGCTTTTTTTTTTTTCTGCCTTCAGCAAAAATTACAATTTTCTACACTCTATTTTCATACAGAGTCACCTTTTAAAAAAAAATACATAGCCACCTTTTGTTTTAGCCTTCGAGCCCCTTTCAATACAATTGACCTTTAAAACTATTATTGTGTTATTATATATATAACAAAACTAAAAGTTATATATATTATAAATTTTGAAAATTTTATAATATATATATATGGGCGAAAACGTGAAGCTCGGTTACACTTTTGTGAGAATCCGGGCTCGAAATTTTTTTCCAACAATAGTTCGGCCAAACATTTTCACAAGTTCGGCCGAACTATTAACAATGACGGCACACTGACGGCGCTGGCAAACAAAATTTTTGCCGGAGTTTGGAAAAACGGAAATTAAAGTTCGGCCAAACTACTAAAGAACTTCGGCTGAACTATGAGTTCGGCCGAAGTTTTACTTTTAAAATAGTTCGGCCGAACTATTTTCTATAAATAAATCGCCCGCGAGTTTTTATGGTTTACCGTTTCATTTTTCGCGCGTTGTTGTTGTTGCTGCCGACTCTGTTGCTGCTACCGACGCCCTGTTGCTGCTGCCGACGCCCTGGTGCTGCTGTCGCCGCCCTGTTGCTCCTGCCGTTCGCGCGAGTAAGGCTCGAACAGAAAATCATGGTTTAGATTTATTCCCAGGTGGTTTATGGTTTAGATCGCGCGAGTTTTTATGGTTTATGGTTTAGATTTATTCCTAGCTGAATTTTGAAATGGTGAAAAATCATATCATAAATTAGGTGTCTGTTACACTTAAATCTTTACTACCATTTAAACTTGTAACTCTAGTTTTTTGGGGACAAATTTCTGCTCCTTCAATGGACGAACATTTGTAACTCACAGATTGTGGAATTGAACAAATATTAATGCCATATTGTAGTAAGGATATATTGAAAATTACAGTAGTCAACAAATCTACTGCCTATTGGCATTATAAATATTTCAGGATCAACACAGATAAGCCAATTTGTTACAACAAAAAGGCATTTATAACATAATTAGACGTAGCCATTTGTCGAAGAAGAATATAATATAGAAGATAAATATAGCTATGTATTCCAAAGAGGCTACTATTAGATGTCACGGTCTCTGGTGCACTCTGGAGACATTGTAGGATACCTCACTCTATTAGTGCAGTAGTTGTATATGATGTACCTGTCACGAACCCAGATTATAACCATTGAACACTCTAATATGATAATGCTAAATAACTAAGAGTCATGACTAAGAACACGAGACATTAAAATATATATCAGCAGAATATATCTTCCCAATCATGGCTACACTTGCATCTATCACAGTATCTATATGTGCATATGTTATTAGAATAAGTACCCAAAAGAGAAATGCTTTTGACAATATTAGAATCTAACTCCACACAACAGATTTCAATGCAGAGGCAATGGCCTAAAAGCTTATTTTATAATGATCAGAACCCTAGAAAGTAATTAATGAATGGCTACAAACTTCTGCAAACAGTAACAGCATCTCCATCTCACACTGGCACTGTAAATTTCCTTTTCATAATAACGGGTTTGTGGGTACATTCTGAACCTGAAAATACAGCGAAAAATATCTCAGAATAAAGCCCACTAGAGTTATGGCAACAGATATCCTTTGTCTCATAGCAAACTTTCATAAATAGAGCCTGAAAGGGAGAAAATTAACTGTATTTAAAAGCTTATACCTTTCAATATGCACCCAACAAGTCTGTGCCAACAAATGGTCTGGTAAAGTCTGAAGAATCAGGAGTGTCCAAGAAGCCTTTTGTAATGGTTGGCAGGGAGTTGGATATGGATAAAATATTGATCTATCTAGAAATTGGTATGCTGAATGAGCCAGCATGAGCACATGCAATTTTTCCCTTGGCCTTTTCATTCCTACTGAGATACAACTATGTTTATATTATTATTGGTCCACTTTAGGTCATGATACTGCCAATAAATAATTTCATTTTAGTTTACCTAGGATCATTGATATTGTGACACTACCCTTTATCGTTACTTTTCATGGACACCTAAGTAGTCCTATTCCTCTTCTAGGCTTCTCTATAGGGAGAATAGCGATTCTAAATATATAGAAGAATACCAATCTCTACTACATTCTATGCTTGAACTTGCAATGAATTGAATTTTTACCATTTGTACACAAATAATCCAAATGTTTCACCCTGCATCATTAAGAGGGTCTACACTCTCTGATAGGGTTCAGTCATACCCCACCAACCCAGCTATGAGTTGTTTTGGAAGGCTTGCTAACATTTATATGAAAAGATTGTATTTAATCATGGCACTTTTTATGTCGGTTGGGATATGGTGGAAGTTTAACAGTAGGTCCCTTTCCACACATGGTTTCCCTAAAATTCCTTGAAGCCACACATGCCAAAAGTATGTTCCTCACTCCACAAAAAATAATTGGTTTTATCAAAAGAAAAACCTTACCATATAAATCTTAATTTTTAACTGATTTGTTTGAAAGCTAGCACTGGCCAAATGTAATCAACAAGCATCACCATCACTTCATAGAACCAAGGGAAGGTTTTCCATTTAAAGTAATGTGTTTGCCACATGCCATAGCTAATCGCTAATCACATTGATAGGCAATATATTGTCTTAATAATTTGATCTAAATATAGTATTTTGGGATATACAAAGAATAATTTTATGGAAACTTCTCATATAAATATAAAACAAATATATCATATAGCTCATCACATTGATAGGCAATATATTGTCTCAATAATTTTATCTAAATATAGTATTTTGGGATATACACATAATAATTTTACGAAAACTTCTCATATAAATATAAAATAAATATATCATATATCATAATCAAGATAATGTTTTAATCATTGATCTAAGTCTAGTTTTTTAGGATATAAAAAAAAAATTACTTTTAAAGAAACTTTTCATTTGGCGTTAAGATAAATATAAAACAAATAACAAATACACATCCATGATTAATTTTAATTGGAATGATTAAATAATTGATGAAATTTTATTAGAATATTAAATATTTAAAATTATATATTAGTAAAATAATTTTTGTTTAAGAATGTTGGAGATGTATTGTTTTAATGTAAATTTATGTGACATAATGTATTATATGACATAATTTTCCTGCGTGGAAAAACATAGTTACTGAGAGTTCAAAACTTATGCATTTGAATAGAAAGTGGGTATACGAATGAGCAAGTAGATTTTTTCTAGAAATGATTAAGTGAAGGTTGATAGAGAGCCACACAAAATTGCAAATTCATACCTTACCAGAATTGTTAGATCCTTTTAAAGAAAACATATTTAATCAACTTTCATTGAAATATATGATAAACTCAACCCAATTTTATGAAAAGTAGTATACCATTTTTTACATAATTTCACATAATACAAATAGATATAAATTTTAATTAAGTATTTTTATAAAGATTTAACTACCCATCAAGAGATGGCCAAGTGATTGAGACAGGGCATCATCACAATAAAAAACCAAGTAAAAATTGTAGTAATCCTAGAATCATGCTTTACATGAGGTAAAATTGGGGAACTCATGACTTGTACTATAGATAAAAAAACATTTACCCCTAGTGGCCAAGTATTTAACATAGCGTGATAACCAACTAGGTGTAAGATTTGACTTCGTTAACCATTAACGAGGTTTGTGATTTTAGACCTTTTAGAGTCTTGTTAAAATTCCACATGTAGCTAGCTTGCCATGCATGAGTAATGGGGCTAAAATGTCATTCTCTCATACCATGGTGGTCAACATGATAGGTCAACTTACTAAAGGCATAAATTTTGAATGAACTTCATTTGATGTTTTTCTTGTAGCATTGGATATATATGTCTTTAAGTGTATAATAATGGTCAAGATTTCGGCACAAGGGATAATCGTTTGACCCCCAGAAATGTCATTTAATACCTCAAAATGACTCCAAAAGGTTTTAGACCCGAATTCTCCACCCCCCATTAAAATGACCATACAAGTTGATTCTTTCAGTTTTTTCACTCTATAAGCATCAAAATATATGAAAAATAATATAATTATCCAATCTAGATCATTATTTAATAATTTGTTAAAATTATGAGTAAGATATACATCATGGAATTTAAATAAATAGCGTTAATTCATTGAACACCCTTGTACATTCCTTGGTGATACTTTGAAAGTAATACATTTTGAAAAATAATTTGTTTATGGATTCTATTTTCCACATTCTCTCAACGATATCAAAAACCTTCTTGTAATATTTGAAACCTATGGTCTTTCCCATACTAAAGTATGTTCTTTTAAAACATGTTTTCTTGGTGATATAGGTGATTTAGAAATGATTGGGAGAGCGAAATTCGTCATTTAATATGTACAATATGTTTGGTTGAATCCACATGAAAAACAAGACTCCCAACTGTGAGAAGAGGAAATTACATCCTATTTCTCCCCCCTAGCACAATTACCAGTACAGTTAGAATTTAACAGCCCCAAATTGGATTTTACTCTCAGGTACTGGAACCTCTACAAAGGTTCGACCTGGAAACATAGTTTTTCATTAGGTTTCTCCACTGGTTCTATGTCCAACTTGGATAACCTACAACAACATCCTTCTTTTCATTTTTTATATCCCCTCTTGGATAACCATAATATCTTGAAATGGAGCTAGCCAACTCAAATATAGTATTGCAAATCCTTGGCGAAGTTAGATGAGGAGTACATATGGTCTTGAATGAGCATTTGGACTCTTTAGATATATATCTAAAGAGTCCAAAAGCTCATTCAAGACCATATGTAATGCATAGCCTCCTCATCTAATATATATAAAACTTTAATCCATGTGCTTAACCTTAACATTGACACAAATGGAATAATATTTTACTCACTGCTTTATGATAGAAAAATATGCAGATGAATATTGCCCACATATCCGAAGTCAAAAGGGATAGATTAAAAAGGGATGCTCCGGTCATCTATAAAAGATAAATTAAAGAAGCATGACATATTAGTAATGTAAATTAGATATGCATACCAATTATGTTCATATAACACAACAAATAGATGATTCAATACAAATGTCACATAGAAGTAATTTATCTCATGGGCCTTCAACTTAAATTATATATCTAGCATAATACATTAAGCTATAAGAGATAAATCAAAGAAGCATTTGTTCATGTAAATTAAACATGTGTAATAATTATGTCCTCATTTAATATGTACAATATGTTTGGTTGAATCCACATGAAAAACAAGACTCCCAACCGTGAGAAGTGGAAATTACATCCTATTTCTCCCCCCTAGCACAATTACCAGTACAGTTAGAATTTAACAGCCCCAAACTGAATTTTAGTCTCAGGTACTGTAACCTCTACAAAGGTTCGACCTGGAAACATAGTTTTTCCTTAGGTTTCTCCACTGGTTCTATGTCCGACTTGGATAACCTACAACAAAATCCTTCTTTTCATTTTTTATATCCCCTCTTGGATAACCATAATATCTTGAAATGGAGCTAGCCAACTCAAATATAGTATTGCAAATCCCTGGCGAAGTTAGATGAGGAGTACATATGGTCTTGAATGAGCATTTGGACTCTTTAGATATATATCTAAAGAGTCCAAAAGCTCATTCAAGACCATATGTAATACGTAGCCTCCTCATCTAATATATAAAACTTTAATCCATGTGCTTAACCTTAACATTGACACAAATGGAATACAATTTTACTCACTGCTTTATGATAGAAAAATATGCAGATGAATATTACCCACATATCCGAAGTCAAAAGGGATAGATTAAAAAGGGATGCTCTGGTCATCTATAAAAGATAAATTAAAGAAGCATGACATATTAAAGTAATGTAAATTAGATATGCATACCAATTATGTTCATATAACACAACAAATAGATGATTCAATACAAATGTCACATACAAGTAATATTTATCTCATGGGCCTTCAACTTAAATTATATATCTAGCATAATACATTAAGCTATAGGAGATAAATCAAAGAAGAATTTGAATGTAAATTAAAAATGTGTAATAATTATGTCTTCATTTAATATGTACAATATGTTTTGTTGAATCCACATGAAAAACAAGACTCCCAACCGTGAGAAGAGGAAATTACATCCTATTTCTCCCCCCTAGCACAATTACCAGTACAGTTAGAATTTAACAGCCCCAAACTGGATTTTAGTCTCAGGTACTGGAACCTCTACAAAGGTTCGACCTGGAAACATAGGTTTTCCTTAGTTTTCTCCCTGGTTCTATGTTCGACTTGGATAACCTACAACAACATCCTTCTTTTCATTTTTTATATCCCCTCTTGGATAACCATAATATCTTAAAATGGAGCTAGCCAACTCAAATATAGTATTGCAAATCCCTGGCTAAGTTAGATGAGGATTACATATGGTCTTGAATGAGCATTTGGACTCTTTAGATATGCGCACCAATTATGTTCATATAACACAACAAATAGATGATTCAATACAAATGTCACATAGAAGTCATATTTATCTCATGGGCCTTCAATTTAAATTATATATCTAGCATTACATTAAGCTATAGGAGATAAATCAAAGAAGCATTTGAATGTAAATTAAACATGTGTAATAATTATATGTCCTTTCTAGTTCAATAAATAGATAATAATTTGGCTCAACTATGCCTTGTACATGTTTTCCTTTAAACCTTTACTTTCATAGCACATTTTCATCAAAAATTTTATTTCTCAATTTTTTATTATATATTATGTTTTTTAATTAATTAATAACGGCCATTATTACCGAAAGGGATTTTACAAATTTCTCTTTTATAAAATGAATTATGGGGGGCATATTGAGATGGTTATCTCACTTTTTACTGATTCTTCTAATATTCCTAGAATTTTATGAAAGAAAATATGAATTTGAAATGTTTGTATAAATTTAATGAGGATACATGAGTTGAATTGGAGAAGACCATCATCACTTATGTCTAGATTGAGACAAGGCATCATCACAATAAAAAACCAAGTACAAATTGTAGTAATCCTAGAATCATGCTTTACATATAAGGTAAAATTGGAGAACTCATGACTTGTACTATAGATAAAAAACATTTACCCTTACCAAAAAATATATGATAAAAATTGACAAACTACGTAAGTTTAAGCTTAAGGGTATATAATCCTTCTTGCCTTCCATATAGATAATGAAAATGATTGTTCCAAGTCTCATGTTGCTTCTCATGTTATTTTATAAACCTTGATTGGAAAGAAAAATAGGAGGGTAGAAATGTAAGAAATATAAAACATAATGAAACACAATGTAAGAAATAGAGAACATAATGAAACAAACACATACATATATCTCTAGACAATCAATACAATTATTTTCCTATGAATCCTTATGGGAGACAAGCAACCCTAAAAAGTAATGATGCTCTAGACTCCTTTTTCCCTAGGAAATCCTTATGGGAGAAAAACAACACTAAAATGTAAACATGCTCTAGAGTTAGCTACTAAATTTTAGCGTGTAAGGTTGCTATAAAAACTTAAATTCATACATTTTTCTCTCTAACTTCACACTCCTAGTTGTATTTTTAGCTATGGAACAAAATAAAATAACACAAAATGGAACTCTTATTCCTCCTAGTGGCCAAGTATTTAACATAGCGTGATAGCCAATTAGGTGTAAGATTTGACTCTGTCAACCATTAACGAGGTTTGTGATTTTAGACCTTTTATAGAGTCTTGTTAAAATTCCACATGTAGCTAGCTTTCCATGCATGAGTAATGGGGCTAAAATGTCATTCTCTCGTACCATGACCTGGTCAACATGATAGGTCAACTTACTAAAGGCATAAATTTTGAAGGAACTTCATTTGATGTTTTTCTTGCGCCATTGGATATGTCTTTAAGTGTAGAATAATGGTCAATATTTCGGCACAAGGGATAATCGTTTGACCCCCAGAAATGTCATTTAATACCTCAAAATGACTCCAAAAGGTTTTAGACCCCAATTCTCCACCCACCATTAAAATTACCCTACAAGTTGATTCTTTCAGTTTTTTCACTCTATAAGCATCAAAATATAATATGACAAATAAGTTTTTTCAGTTTTTTCAGTTGATCCATTTATGGTAAAGAAATCAAATAGTTCTATCAATTCCACCTTGCAACTCTAAGAGACATTGAATTAAATTTCATCTCAAGACAGGGCTTTGAGAGGACACTCTCAAAGCCAACCTTCGTTATGGCTTTGAAAAACATGGTAAGTACCAAGACTTAGCAACTTTATTTGCATAATTTTTTCTAGCATTGACCTTAATGTCATAGCCTTCTTTTGCCTAAATGAATGAAAATTTCCTTGCCATTTGGCTTGTGACATTCATAATTCATGCTCATGGAACATTATTATGTTGCAATTGTCATAACATTTGTTGTATGCAGAAGCTAATAAAAAATGATCGAAAATGACATTTTTGCTCTGTTTTTTTTAAGATTTAAGGAAAATTACACTAAGTAGCTTCCAACCTCATATGACCATCATGTCAAACTCATCTTAGGATATTGTCCAAGTAAGAGCCACTTAAGCAAGAAATATAGTATACATGACTCCAATTTCAATTAGCAGCAATGACAGTTCTAAGTATGGTGCAAACATTGCTCTAGATCCTCAATGGGGCATGTTTGATGACAATAATTTGGGGAGTGAGAGAGGGAGATGGTAGGAGAAAAGAATCAAGGAATCCTCAGGAAATTGAAAAATATATAACTAATATATGCTAGTAAGTGTTATTCACTAGCATGTATTTTGTAAAGGCCTTTCAACCTAGTTCCCATTCAACTCCATCCACCAGGTTGTATAGGATTCCAAGCCTAATTTCATAAAAAGTAAGTTGGGGATGATCACATTGACTTGCTTGATGACATGTCTATGAAGATTAACTACCTTGAACTATTTTTTTGCGTAGGGAAAGAGACACATTCCCATGTCCGAGCATGAAAACGTTCTTTGATATTGTTAATGCCTCTAGTGTTTACTTCTACAAGTTCTATAGGCAGAGTCTGTAAAGGGCCAGGTAGCCTCTGGATCTCATCTTTTATGAAAGGTGACATATCTAGTAAATGCCCCTACAGTCAATCTCTGGAATGGATCTAAATATAAGTTCTTCATTTTAATATCTATAAAACAAAACTACTTTAAGGTAAACTATGTACATGTGTCATTTTTTCCACAAACTAAAGTGTATAAGTAGGAAATTTTATACCAAGTGTGCTCCCACCATGTAAAGCGCAATTTGGTGAAATTATCATTTTTATAATATCTTTTTCGATTAAATTTAGTTTCACACATGATCAATTATTGCTTTTAAAGTTGTGTTCTACATAATTTGTGTACACTAAATTACAAATTGATTTTTTGAAATTTATTTTGTGAATGTCGACCAATAGATATATATCATGGAGGATGAAAGACGAAGATCAGCCGTATCCCATATGGAGGTTCAGGGATCGAAGGATGTTCACGGTATTTAAATATAATCTTAAATCTCCATACATGTGTGTACATATGGAATTTATTTTTTTATTAACTTTGTGAGTGAAATTAGTTGTTAATAAGTTTCATATTTTAATTTTTAGGAGGCAAGAGGAGAAGGGTTTCTACTCCATCCATGGAGCATGGCCAAGGTTCAACCGGTCGAGGTATGAGTGGTAGCAGGTTGCTGGAAGGGGGTGATATTTATTCCCCCGAAGGCCAATCATGTAAGATGCCTGTCAAAGAGAAACTTGAAACAAAGAGAATCTATCCTTGGCTAGGACATCATGTAAGATGCCTGTCATAAACAGTAAAATTGTACTTAAAAGCTGAGATTCGGGCAAGTGGGGACAACCACTTGTTATCTTGTCCCTTGGAGGCTAGGCCATATGGGGACCGAATCTGACCTTACAAAATAAAGTGAAATAATTTGTACCATACGGTCGGAAAACATATACAAGAACAATTAATATACAAAAACAATTAATTTCATTCTAGAATATATATATATATATATATATCCAATACATATAACATTTTTCATCAATGCACATGTATAGAAAAACTATTTTCAGTTGATACTAGAGCACGTGCTTGTACCCAAACAATTTGTAACATGTGCAAACCACAAATAACATAAGCAACTCAATTTTTAGTTGAGTATTGGAAGTTCTAAAACATATTTAATCCAAAGATAATAAATTGTTGGACACTTCACTCAAAAAAATTCTAATGGAATTCCATCTTCAATAATCCTTTCATGATCGGATTTTGACATTTTCCATTTCTTAATTTTCGATTTTTTCTTTGATTGAACTTCTATCAACTTTATGCGTGCTGCACACACCAAGTGACTATATTGACAACTTATGGAATCAGGTTCATAGTCTTCAAAGTAAACAAAGTCTCCACTTTTATGAGTTTGTCTGAAAAAATAACCTTTCAGTATAATAGACCCTCTATCATACTGAAATCCGTGATCATTATAGTCTTGTAAAAATTTCATTTTTCATTCAGTGCAACGTATCAAATAATACTTCACATTTTCATCGTTGTCAATAGGTGCAATTACAGCAAAAACATCTCCTGCACAATAAAATAAAAATTTAACATTTAATTATGCATATTTAAATTTATTTCTAGATCTTTAAATCATTAGAAGGTAATTCAAATGTTACCTTCTCTAACAAGATCAGAAACTCGATCACCATCGGATGATATTGTAGTTTCTTCTGATTGCATTTCTTCAAACATTGCAACAGAGATTTTGCCCTTTGTATTTAGCTCTGTATGTTTCCAATCGTTCACGTACATTTTGTTTTCACAAACATCATTGGATTTTGTGTTGTCTATGCAAACATCACAAAAACAAGAATATTTTATTTTATCCAATGCAAACAAATTTGTGGACAACTTTGTTTGAATTGAATGCAATTTTTGAGTCCCTTTTATTGTTTCAACATCATTTCCAATTGATCTATCTACGTCTTTGATTCCAATATGCCAGAAAAACCTTTATATGGAAAATTAGAAAAAGAATTTGTAAATATGATATCAAAATAAAATTAAAAATAATCATTGCATGATAAATGTACAATGTTTAAAATTAGATTTCCAATATAAATTAAATTGAATGTACCTTCGCACTTCTCTTGATGGGTTAATTTCATGGCTTAGAGCAGTGATGCACCATTGAACAACTTCTTTAGCATTCACAAGTCGGTGTGCAGAGTGGTTCATTTGATATCTTCGAAGTACTCGTTTTATGCATGCTACTGCACCGTCATGTTCTCATTTTCCATGGCCAGTCTCACAGAAATTCCAGCAATGTTTAATGCAGGTTTTCTTATGAAGACAACACAACCAAAAGAATGATCGTGCAGATTTGAATTGACCTGCACATCCGTCTGACCATATCAAATGTTCATTGAATGTTATTCCACGATTTTTCAATGAATCATAAATTCTTCCAAAACAATGTTGTACAAAACATGTATCATGTGTACAATCGTCACTGATATAAAAGTGATATTCTTTAATGATATGTCGAATTTCACTCGTGCTTTCTATATGATCGACATTTTGTTCAGCATGTCTATATATAATATGGACGAGCATGGAGACTTGGTCAGAATGATAGTATTCACTCTGAATTTCTTTTTGTGGAACAAACGTGTAGTTTTCTACAAAATCAATCACTGAAAAAATGGTCCCTGGTGGAAAAACTTCACGAGATTTTTTGAATTGCAAGTCTTGCCATCGAACTCTATGGGAATGTTTGGTGTATTTGTAATTTCTGCTTCAAACTTTCTCAAAAATTCTATCAGAAAAATTTCGTCTTCTCGTAATTCGATTCTTTTAACACTATTTGCACCTTGAATCGATGTACCGAT
This sequence comes from Pinus albicaulis, assembly GCA_034641835.2. NCBI lineage: Eukaryota > Viridiplantae > Streptophyta > Pinopsida > Pinales > Pinaceae > Pinus > Pinus albicaulis. The sequence goes on along the minus strand of CM076583.1, from coordinate 896,311,669 downwards.
ATATTCTCTTCCATTTCACTTTCATGTTGGACAATGATTGATCATTTATATCAATATGATATTTGTTTTGAAATTTAGTCAAATTTCCACAATCATTGCATTTTTTACCACCAACACATCTCTTTCTATAAAATAGTTCATCGCTTTCTCTTTCACATAGAATTTGAGATATGAATTCATGGAAAGTGGAAGGAGGAGGTGAATCCTTTCATACTGTTCTACCGAAATCAAGGAATGTGTCATAATATAACTCAAATTCCACATGATAACGGCAACAACAAGTGTCGCGTACGGTGATAGGTTTTACATACCATGGTTTTTGTTGAACAAAAGCACTGAGTGAAACATGAATTTGACAATTCTCTTCTTTGAACTTGTTGAATAACTCTATCTGAGTGGTTTCCAAGAGATGTTTTTCATGTTCTTCGTACTGATTTCGTGCTATTCTTCTTCGCATCACATGTCTTGCAGTTGGTGAAACACGCGAATTGTTCTTCCAATATTCATATGTTATTTTTTTAACATTTTCTCCAAGTCTATCTTTGTATGGTTGCCTACAAATAGCTCTCCAACAAGCGAGTTCATCATTTACATCTATTTGCAGTCGAAATTTTCGATGTTTGTGCAGATTTTTTCACGAGGTTCCCAGTGCTTGTGCCATAGATGTTATCAAACGATTCTCTTGAGTACTTGGTGAAACCATTTCCATCTGTATTCCTCTATGTATATTTGAAACATCTTTATCTCTAGATCTCTTAATTGACTTTATAGCACTACTCACATTTTTTATCACTTCTTCCTTCATTTTCTTTATCTCTGGTTGATTTTCGAATACCCAATAGTGTCGTTGCTTCTTTTAATTTCTTTGATGATAGGAGACCTTTCAACATTTGAGCTTGAACTGTCACTCGCTCATTTAAGAAATAATCTTTAAAAATGCAGTTGACACAATATCGTATAACATGGTCAAGTTTTTTATCTCCATGTGTGTGAGTGTCAACATTTTCTAACATCTCATTATCGATAGTGATTTCATCTGTACATATTCGAAAAAATAGTAGATATTCAATAAATCACTAAATTAATAAATATGCCAATAAATATTAGGAAAATTTTAAATATATCAATAGATCATAATATTTACATTTACATACCCGCTTCAATTTCTGCTTGAGGTTGATTTTCTTCTTCAATATTTTGAGGAGTATCTCTATCTATTTACATTAAACAAAATATTTTTCAAATTAGTTCATCAAATAAAAATTAAGTTTCACCTTTTACATTAGAAAAATTTTAAATATATCAATAGATCATAATATTTACATTTACATACCTACTTCAATTTCTGCTTGAGGTTGATTTTTTTCTTCAATATTTTGAGGAATATCTCTGTCTATTTACATTAAACAAAATATTTTTCAAACTAGTTCATCAAATAAAAATTAAGCTTCACATTTTACATTAGGAAAATTTTAAATATATATCAATAGATCATAATATTTACATTTACATACCTGCTTCAATTTCTTCTTGAGGTTGATTTTCCTCTTGAGGTTGATTTTCCTCCTCAATATTTGAGAGGGCTTCTAACTTTCTTTTGCGAGATTGTCTCATTTCTTCTCTACGTGTCTCAGGGTCTCTTTTTTGATCATATTTTCTTGCAAAAGTTCTTCGATTTCCCATGATAATAGGGTATGAAGTTCAAAAAAGTTCCTTCAAAAAATTAGACAATAACTCAATTACAAAAAATATCACAAAAGATTTAATTTAAAAAAATTTAGTGTAAATTTTTTGTAAAAAATACATACTCCAATCCAAAACACAGACTTTAAAAAATTCGAGAGAAAAATGTCTTATAAAAATGAAACAAAATTCAAAAGATTTACTTTAACTCAAAACAAGTACATACCTCCAAGAAATTTTTTACAATTTTTTCCAAAATCACGTCGCCTCCAAGAAATGTCCTCCAAAAAAATTCTGTAAACCCAAAATTGTAAAATCAATTTGCTTCCAAGAAATGCTCTTAAACCCAAACCTTGAAGAAAAGCTTTTGAACCCAAACCAAGATTTTGTAAAATCAATTTGCTTCCAAGAAATGCTCTTTTCCCAAACCTTGAAGAAAAGATTTTGAACCCAAACCAAGATCTTTGTAAAATGAGATGAAGTGTGCGAAATGTACGAAAATTGTGAATCATTTCGCGGCAATTTATATTGACGCGAAATGTGTTTTTAGTAGGGGGCTCCACAAAACTTTCCGGCCGACGGAGAGTTACACAATAGTTCGGCCGAACTATTGCGACGTTAGAGTTAACAACTCATAAGCAGAAAACATATTTCGGCCGAACTTGGACTAAAAGTTCGGCCGAACTCACGCGTCACCAATTACGCAAAACCAGGCTCTGAAAACGGTTCTGCAACTTTGGACTGATTAAACTCCATGAAAGGTTGTTAATTAACTGTCGGAACCAAGACAAGCATTTTCAGAATTGAATCTACTTTCAGGAAATATAACTTTTATGGAATTTCATAAACGTTTATTAATTTTAATTATTTTTCTAATAAAATAGGTGCAAACAATTTCTGAGGGTCGTCGTGATTCAGTGAAATCAAAATTTTGTATCTCCCAAAATAAATTGTAAAAAAAATTGAAAAAATTATGGGGCATTAGATTGGTCCGTCGTCTCTAATGGGTAGCTTTTAGATTTTTAGTTTATAACTTATATGTTAAGAAATTTCTTGCGACGCTAAACATATCCAAAATACACAATTTTTCGTATTGGGCCAGTTCAAAAAATTCTAGTAATTATGATATACATCCATTGGATTTGTAAATATGAGAAAAACAAAATAGACTCTGTTTAGATTGTTGTAACACATTTTGATTTTTCAAAAACAGAAATTTTCAATGAATACAACATTGCGTCATAACATGACTTCTTATGAATCCTTTGATTGTTAAGAAACACACACTCAAAGAAACGCTAAGTTGACATATCAAATCTGCTTTAAAAAAATTCAAAAAATAAGTAATAGAAAGCTAACAAAATTTCTCACAACTTTTATTTTTATTGCAAAATCAAATTCTACAGAGAAAAATTGTTATAGTTTGCAGAAAGTTGAAGAACCGAAAAAAATGAAAATTTTTTCTCAAAAAAGGGCAAAAATTGTAACCCAGCTTCACATTTTCAATAAAACCTTATATATATATATATATTTTTTAAAAATTCAAAGCACATGCTCTGGCATAAAAAAAAAATTAAACCACAAAGTAAACTTAACCCAAAGTTTTGACATTTGTTGCGGACTTCAAAAACATGGAATTAAATTCCATTGTATAAATTTTGCGCATACCAATTCCTCCTGCTGACGTCACGTCCCAAATCCACGCAATCGTGATTTGATTGGTCAGTGGTGGGACCCCTAGACTTCAAAACAAAAACTAAATTCTATTTGATGAAATTATGACATACGAAAAATTTCTTGTGACATCACCCTAAAACCTGCGCGATAAAATCTGATTGGTCCACGCGTCCTGTTGACTTGGAAAATTCAAACTTCAAATGAACGACGTGGTTGGTGTGTTGTTTTAAATGTTGGTCGGTGTGTAGGTTTATGGCACAGCACAGAGAGATTTAGACTGCTGATTGTGTGGTCAGTGAACCACGATCCTTCAATGCAACTATAGGAAAAAATGGCTACGGCCATTAACATCAACAAACAAAAAAATTAACTTTGCAGGCTTGTTAAATCAATGTTAAATACACATTGGAGTTCACTTCAACACAAAATTCTGCCCTTGCAACCTTCGTCCTTCTACACAGTTGCACTACAGCAGTTGGATTTAAAAATTCAACACTCCCCCTTAAATTCAACTGCTGGGTTTTCTTCCACACCCAAACATTTCCTCAGATCATTAAAACATTTTTGCCCCAATGGTTTCGTCAAAATGTCTGCAAACTCCTCTTCTGTTCTGTAATGTTGCAAAATAATTTTACCATTGTTCACTTTCTCTCTGATGTAGTGATAATTGGCATCAATGTGTTTCGTTCTTTTGTGAAACATTGAATTCTTTGAGAATGTTATAGCTGAGCTATTGTCACAATAAATTGTTGTGCCTTTTACCTGTTCTTGAGACAAGATCATCAACATTATTCTCATCCAAACCGCTTAACATGCTGCTGCTATAGCTGCCACATACTCTTCCTCTGCTGTAGATAAAGCCACAATTGGTTGTTTCTTAGAAGCCCATGCAATGGATCCTGAACCCATATGAAAAACATAACCAGACATACTTTTCCAATCATCTATACTTCCAGCCCAATCACTGTCAGTATATCCAATCAATTCAGAATTTTCTGAAGTGTTATATAAAATTCCATACCTCTTTTTTCCTTTCACATACCTCAGAATTCTTTTTGCTGCTTGCTAATATGTCTCCCTTGGTCGTTCCATAAATCTGGAATTAAACTCACAGCATGCATAATATCTAGCCTAGTTGTAGTCAAATACATGAGGCTGCCAACTATGCTATTGTACAAAATCAAATCAAAATCCTTGCTGCTGTCCTTTTTTCTTAACTTCAACCCATCACTGTAGGAGTAATTGTTGCCTTGCAATCCCGCATATTAAATATTTCTAAAACTTCATTTACATATTTGGCTTGAGAGATAAAAATCTTATTTTCATTTTTCTCTACTTCTATTCCTAAGAAGTATTATAGCAATCCCATATCAGTCATCTCAAATTCATCCTTCAGGACTGATTTAAAATTCTCAATGAGGTAAGAATCATTAGCTGTGAATATCACATCATCAACATATAAAAAAACAATCAGCATCTTACCATCCTTGTCTTTGATGTATAATGTGGGTTCACCTTCACATTTCTCAAAACCATTTTCGAGTAGATAGGCATCTATCCTATTGTACCATGCTCTTGGTGCTTGTTTCAGCCCATATAGAGATTTTTTCAATCTGCAAACTTTGTGCTCTTGGCCTTCTTTCTCATAGCCCAGAGGTTGTTCAACATAAACCTCTTCCATCAATACTCCATTTAGGAATGTTGATTTCACAACCATTTGGTAAACCTTCCACTTGTGTTGTGCTGCTGCTATGGACAACACTGCTCTTACTGTTTCCATTCTTGCGACTGGTGCAAACGTTTCCTCATAGTCTCTTCCTTGTTTCTTCTTCTAGCCTTTAACAACAAGTTTGGCCTTGTGCTTTTCAATCTTACCTTCAGCATTGCTCTTGGTCTTATAGACCTATTTCACTCCAATAACTTCTTTTCCTTTTGGGAGATCAACTAATTCTCATGTTTTATTTTTTTCTCTGGCATTCATTTCTTCATCCATAGCATCTATCCATTTCTTATCTTTTATAAATTCTTCAAAATGAATAGGATATTCTACATGGAAATACAATGCAAATAAAGAGTTCATACCTTCATTTGTTGCCTCTTGCTCATAAATATCATTCAAATTTCTGAGTTTGGTTCGTCTTCCACTTGGTGTACTTGTGCTTGTAGAAGCACTCAAAACTACTCCCACTGGTGTGCTTAGAAAAGCACTGCTATCGCTTCTCAAGGGCATTCTTGTTCCTGCTTGTGGTGTCCCTTGATGTCCTTGTGTTGGTGCTGGTGGTTCTGCTAATGAGGGACGTATATTAGCCATCTCTTTCTCATTATCATCATGAGACAAACAACTCTTCACATTGACTGTTTTCTCAATGATTCCATCCCAAGCTTCTTCTTCAATGAACTGCACATCTCTGCTTATAAAAAAATTCTTGGTGGATGGGTTGTACAACCTGTATGCCTTGGATTCTTCAATGTATCCAATAAATATGCACTCCTTCCCCTTACTATCCAACTTATTCCTCAGTTGATCTGGAATGTGTGCATAAGCCACACAACCAAAATATATCATGTGAGTGACACGTTATTTTATTCCACTCCATTCTTTTTCAGCCCAATATTCATTTGGAAAATGTTTTTCCTTCAACAAAATTCTTATCATATCCATGATGGTCCTATTTTTCCTTTCAGCAACTCCATTTTTTTGCGGTGTGTACCTTGCTGTAAATTGCTTATGAATCCCATTTTCTCTACAAAAAAGCAGAAATTCTTTTGAGATATTATCACTTCCTCTATCAGTCCTTAAAATTTTTATATGCCGGCCACTTTGTTTCTCTACAAGAGCCTTAAAGTGGTAGAATTTCTCAAACACTTCAATTTTATATTTCAAGAAATACACCCAAGTGTTTCTTGTTTAATCATCAATAAAAGTCAGCATATAGTGACCGCTTGCTAGTGATGGTGTTTGCATTGGTCACACAAATCTTAATGGAAAATTTCTAATGGTTCCTTTTCCCTTATGCTCTTTCCCGATGGAAAGCTTTCTCTGTGTTGTTTGCCCAAGATGCAGCCGTCACATAGGCTGTCTGGTTTCTCAATCAATGGTAATCCTTTTATCATTCTTTTCCTATGCAACAAATTCAGACCTCTAAAGTTGAGATATCCAAATATAAAATGCCATAACCATTTTTCATCCTTTGCTTCTCTTTGGAATGTCTCTTTTGTCACTGCTGCCATTTCAGCTCCTTTCTTCAAATCTGCTCTCATCTTGAGAGGGAACATTCTGTTCCTTGTCATCTTCACTTGTGTAATGCATTGTTGCTTGATGGTTTATCCATGATGGTGCAAATATCATCTTCAAAGAAAACATTGTACCCCTTTTGAACGAGTTTTCCAATGCTCAAGAGATTACACTTCATACCAGGAACATAAAAAACATCTGATAGGATCTTCCTTCTCCTTTATTTGTAAAAACACTTACTCTACCTTTTCCCATGACAAAGACCTTACTATCTGTCCCCAATGTTACTTGAGACTTTACATTTTCATATAACATGGAAAACATGGAAATTTTTCTAGTCATATGGTTGCTACATCCTGAATCTAGAAACCATATATCTTCATTCTTTTCTTCAGCCATATTACATGCTAAAAACAACTTCTCTTCACTGATATTTTCCTTAGAAAAATTAGCATTGAGTATATTACCCATGTCACTATGTTTCTTCCTACATTTATTTGCAAAATTCCCATACTTCTTACAGTAATGACATTGGACTTGGGATTTATCATACCTTTGTCCATGTTCTCGATTTTGTCTACCTCGCTAGCTGCTGCCTTGGCCTTGGTTTTAATTTTGATTACTGCCCCTTCCATGAGTATTTTCAGGGTTGTTTCTTCCTCCTCTGTTTTGGCTTCTGCCTCTTCCTCTTCCTGTATATTTTCCTCTGCTTTGACCTCTTCCTCTTCCAAAGGACATTTGGGTCTTGAAGGCATCCTCCAAAGATGAGTTTGATGTTCTTCCTAATATTTTTTCATGAGTCATCAATGATGCATGAAGCTCATCAACAATAAACTTTGAGAGATCCTTTGTCTCTTCAATGGTTGTGACTATCACATCAAACCTTGAGGGTAAGCTCCTCAATACTTTCTCCACTATCCTTATTTCTTCAAGTGCCTCTCCGTGAGACCTTATCTGGGTAATCAACGCAATCACATGTGTGAAGAATGATTCTATGTTATCAGAGTCTTTCATACAGAGAGTTTCAAAGTCTCTCCTCAGCAATTGTAGCTTTGTTATCTTCACCTTCTGCATACATTGATAGGCATTCTCGAGGGTATCCCATGCATCCTTGGACCTCTTAGCTATTTCTATCCTTGGAAGCACACTTTCATGCACTTCTTGATAGAGATAGAAGATGGATTTTGAGTACTTCTTCCTATTTATCTTCAACAAATCCTTCTCTTCCTATGTTAAGGCATTAAAAGCATTTTCATCTGTTGGTTCTTCAAAACCATCTTCAACAAACTCCCATAAATCTTGAGAGGCAAACAGGGCTCTCATTGTGATTGCCCAATAGTCATATTTCTTCCCATTAAACTATGGGAGTTGAATATTTCCAATACTCATGCTTGTCCTGGCTCCTACCATGGCTAGCACACTGAACTATGCTCTAAACTTGACTGTGTTTTTAAATAAACCTTCTCACTGCTTGAGAGTTAAACTCTGTCTTCAAAAAGACTTCTCTGGACTACAATTTTTAAACATTTTTGGACAGATAAATCATTCTTGCAGATAATACAGATCTCCCTAATATACTATGATAACTAGCAACAAGCAGACAGATGTAAACTACTTTCTCTAGATTATATTTGATCTAGAATTATCTATACTGAAGGATTTAGGACTTACCTATAGTCCAGCACTGATCGTATTATTCTTTCTTATCACTTTGAATATGTCTCCTTTCGGGATCTGCAATAAAAAACATGAAAGAATCAAAAGCACCTGCATAATATATATTAATTCATAAACCATAAACCTATCTTGATGATCAAGGAATTCAAGAAATAAGCCATTGAAATAAGAAACTCATTGAGAAAACATGATCCATTTGTATTATCTTTGATGAAAGAAGGAACCTTGCAACCGTGTTCGTCTTGATCTCGTATAGGTCCTTTCGGGGTTCAGAACAAGAATTTCCTCTACTTTGACAAGCCTTTGCACTCTCTCGACTGACATACACATGAGTGTATAATCATTCCCATATGGTAATCAGCCAAGAGAGTCTGAGTTTTTCCAGCAATTATCCTCAAAAAATCTCAAAGCCTAACTCCCCTTGAGGCTGAACTATGGCCTCAATTTTGTAGAAAAATAGAAGAGGTTGCAGATCCAAATAAGAGAGAATAGAATCCTCTTTCAAAGGGATTAAGTTCCACATACCAAGGAGCAGGCTCCTTTAATGGAGGGATGAATGTACATGAAAGGAGCGAAATTTCTACCGAATAATTGCTGTAGAAGCTTCCAGATTCAACTATTTGGGCCTCCAAATTTTACTTCTACCTTCATTTTACCTTTTATAGGAATCTGTACTTTTAATTAAGAAAAAGTGCGGCCGGTTCTACATGTTCTAGAACAAACAGATGCGGCACCGCAGGTAATACTAAGAGAAAGTGCGGTACAAGTGTTTTTATGACTTTTATAAGCTTTTCTCTCAATTCCAAAGCTTGGTTTTGGGAACTTGATGTTTGTAGACTTCTAAGGGAGTATTATATAAGTAATGATGAACCCATATAGATAGTAAAATTTCATGATGACAATTTTAGTGTAACAGATTGCCCCCTAAAGTGCGAAGTCTAAGACCATTCGAAGAGTGATGTGTTTTATCATTTCGAGGATTAGCTTGTGGACACCCCTATCAGAATCCTATAAAAAAATTCAATGCAAAACATATATATATATATATCATCGTTGAGGTAGGCAGTCCCATTCTCAGATCAAACACTAACTAAAACTTGTTCTGATGTAGAAAGGATTCTACTATCAAATCAATAATGTAGACACAATATGGACATAGCCATTTTTTTATGAATAGTCTATTGTATAATGAATAATAGAACTCCTCGCAGCCTGGATGGTGGAAACTAGATCCAGGGTCTTGATTTCTTCTACTCGAACTAATACGATTCTATCCATGTGATTGATTGTGTCGAAGTCGAACATGGTAGCAACCACTTGATTTCCAGTCAATGATGTGAACTGTTAGCAAGTGTGAGAGAAACCACCATTAATGACAATGGCTCTCAAAGTACTCCGTACAATCCATGAAATGTGAATAAATGATCTGAAGTCGAACATTTCATGGAATCGTTCAATCGAAGGTCAATGATGCAACCTATCCTCGAAGGTGAAAAACCTGCCATTAAGGCATGCAGATTCCAAGGTACTGAAGGATTCTAGATCAACATCCTAGATGATGAGCTGTGATCCATCGTCGGAAAGCCCACGACACGAAACCATTAGATCAAGTTTTGTAAAAAAAATTTGCAAGGACTGACTCAGGTATGGTCAACGCGAATGGAGACATATGTTTGCAAATGAATGGTTTATTTTAACTATCCTCTTGAACACATAATGACACAGTAGATGGTTTGGTGACAATTGACCTAAGCTAATACCCAAAAACTGGCTGAAGACTTCGAATATTGTTTGATTAACTGATAGGCAAAGGATTTTCTCAACCCAGGTAGAAGTGTGACAAAAATTGTTATGTTCAAGAGTGGTAAAATTCTTTTTAAACAAAGTGTGACAAACAGATTCGTTTTCTCTCTTTTTCCCCCACCATTTTTGGCAAGTACCTCTTTATTTTTGACAAGCTTGAGGAGGATAACATTTGATTTTCATATAAGTTCATCCTTTGGATGAGTCCTACTTAGTTTAAAATCGAACCCTAAGAAGGAGTGGTTCGTTCTTATTTGTAATCGACAGGTCCTTTACTCTTAAATTTTAACGAGTCCAGTATAGGAGAAAATCGGCATTTTTCAATTTTAGAGAGTCAGAAGAAAAACTTAAGGAAACTCCGTGGGTGTAATTTTTCGTAAATTTAGTCTCTCAATCCCGAAAAGGATAAAACAATACAGGAGAGAACTCTATTGACCATGATTAGTCAACATATACCTTTTTTGTAAATAGTCCATTTTAGTCTGGAAAAGGGGTAAACTTATACTGAAGGGACAACTGTTCATTTCCTTTAACGAGTTCGAATATTCAAGTACTCGACAATCTTTTCATCTTTGGAAAGTCTGAAAAGGGCTTAAAAGATAACTCTAGGGTTTCACTTCTTCGTAATTCTTAAGGGTCCGAAAAAGTGATAAAAGTGTACTCAATAGTTTTTCTTTTTCTGTAAGTTTTAACGAGTTCGAAAAAGTGATAAAAATGTACTCATTTTCTTTTTCATAATTTTTACCGGGTTTGAAAAAGTGATAAAAAGTATACTTCTTTTTCAAAAGGACCATTTCACCCAAAAGATCCTGTATTCTGCACAAAAACTCAAAAATTAAGCATACATGTTTATGATTAATAAAAATAATTTGGAAAACCACTTTTCAAAGTGAAAAATAAGCAAAATTGTATTTTATTTATTCAAAAAATCTTATAAAAAGGAGTTTTTCAAAATCATTTTTACCATTTGATTTCAGAGTGAAAATTGAGAGTTTTTGGTAAAAAACGTTATGGAGGAGATTGCGGAAGATTCGCCCATCAGAATCGAAAACCGTCAGTTCCAGGTAATCCACATCATCCTTACCTTTATTTTTTTTCCATTTACTTTCTTTATTTAGGGCTTAAATTGATTTTTAAGAAGGAAAATATGTTCAAAAATCTGCCCACAGGGGTCCGCAAGTAAAACACATGAAACCTGCGGACCCTGAAAATTTTACAAATGGAAAATTCTCATGTTCCCGCCCCTTACACATAAGACATGTGCGGATCCATGCACTATTTTTGTGTGAAAATTTCGTAGGCACCGTAAGAGAAAATAAAATGAACAAATCTACCAATTTAAACTAAAATTTCCCATTCAAATTGTTCTGATCTTTCAATTTGTCCATTGCCGGATATTTACAATGCTTGAGTGGAGAGAACGTGAGCATGAAGAAGTTGATGATGCGGCTGTGTTACATTCGCCTACATTACGTGTTTTGAGATGATGTGGTTTGTACAAGTTTTGGACCGTTCAAGGTATGAGGGCTCAAGTTGATTTACTTACCTGGCTACTAAACAAATGGGATGTCCAGGAACAATGTTTTATCACTGGAGTTCACCGGCTCGAAATTGAGCTGGAAGATATATACTTTCTCATCGGTTTATCAAAGAGGGGCAAGCCACTCTCTTTGTTTCAAGCTAGGGCAGGTGGCCATTCTGCCACCAGCCTAAAGGAATAATTTTGCAATGAAGAGGCAGACCCCAAGGATAAACGCATTAACATAAAAACCATTATTCATCATGAGCTCAAAGTGGTTGCGTTTACAGTAACCCGGTTGTGGGAGAGCATAGCTCCACATGTCGCTACAAGATCCCAAATGAAAACTACTGTTGACGGCTTTAGAGGCACCATTTTCAATTAGTGTGAGGTAGTGTTGGCCAATGTCAAAGGCCAACTAAACAGAGCAAAAAAAGAGAAGTTGAAAAACTTCAGATATGGAGCGATCCTGGTTACATTTACTCTAGAGAGGATTCCTTTACTGGCCCCACAACATATTTCAGTTGATCATGGTAGAGTTAAAGAGCCTCAAATGGTTCGATGGGTTTCATTGATGGCCCATCATAGCGAAGGCAGCGAGGTTGTTCATTTCACTCCAGCCTATTTTCATTGGTTAGAGAATCAAATCTTCGTGATAGAAGATTTCCCTTATGCTGAAATAGATTTCTGCGGTGATCGAGCGATGTCTCTTCCTCTAGGGACACAGTGGGATGAGTCAGGTAAAATTCATTTTTACATGTTATAAATTATAATTTTTATTTTGTTTTTTAAATGGTCCAAAACTGATGAAAAAAATTTCAAATGTAGATGTGGGTCCACGTCAACCAGCCACTCTCCGTCCTTTTGACAGGAAGCCAGCTGCAGCACCACCACCACCACAGGATCAGACAACAAAGGTCCTTACCGATATGGAAAACCATCTGGAGCGGTTGACTTTAGATATTCCAGAGACTACCATAGATGACATTCTGTTCCGCTTACAGAGATATGTTATCAGGGTTCCGGGACCGTTAAGGAGATTTTTTATCAAGGTCGCATGGGCTGTAGTGTTTTATTGTGATCATCACCATGGATAGTGGATGATTGATATTGTAGACTTATATAATTTTTTTTCTATCACTTTTTCTGATCATAAGGTGTTTTGAACCTATGATCGAGGACGATGTAATATTTTTTGAAAACACTACTCTTATGCTATGATATTACTACTATTTCCAGTTATCTGTCTTAACATGTTATCGAATGTTATTTTGATCTACTACTTTAATTATGGCAAATGTCTGTTTATAACACTAGAAGCTACTGCATCAGCTAATGTGTTTAAATTTCTCGGAATATGTTGATACTCAATATAATCAAATTGTCGTTCCAAGAGACAAACTTTCAAAAAAAATCTTAATAACACTGGGTTTTTAATTGCATATACTCTATTTAATTGTAATGAAACGAGTTCACAATCTAACCTAATGATCAAGATTCGAATTCCAAATGAAATGGATTCAGACAATAACTCAATAACTGAGCTATACTCTGCAATATTATTCGTCGTTTGACCGAGGCTTACGCCATGCATAGATACTAACTCATCAGTCGGTGAATAAATAACCCAAGTTGTGGAAGAAATGTTCTGTGTACTACGACAAGCACCATCAGTAAAACCAATGTATGTTATAAGGGACGTCAACATCTGCAAAATCAAGAGTGATATAGATAAGCAGGGATAGTGGTAAAAGCACACTTAAACTAGGTACACTCTTCTAATCGACAACACACCCGTTATGAAAATAACTAATATACGACGAAAATCTCCACACAAGAATCAACCATAATATCTCTTTAGATAAAGCCCATTTATGGGTATGGATAATGAGACCTCATCAAAGTAAATCAGTTCATAGGCCCCTTTTGCAAGCTGTCGCTTGATAATATAAGGACCATGCCACATGGGTTCAAATTTCCCAGCCCCTAGCTTATCGTTAGCTTCATCATAAACCATGAATAGGTCTCCTTCTAAAAAAATATGAGGTGTAACACTTCTATCATACTAATCTTTCATTCATTTCGCATCAGTTTCAGTAGCTAATGCAGTGGTGTGCGGATTCTCATCTAATTGAGCTGAGTACAAAAATATTTTCTCCTCTTAAAAAGTGGCTGGTAGTAACTCTATGGCTAATTGGAGTGATAGAATCTTGCATCCAATCAGTAATACCACTTCTAAACCGTAAACTAGTTGAAAAGAGGTAAAACTTGTTGGAGGTTCGATATGCCAAAAGTGCTGAAAAAAGGATGGTATGCCAATTCGATTTATGAATTCTGATGATTCGTTTGATCATGGTGACTAAAAATTTATTGATAGAATCAACTAGACCATTAGCCTATGGATAATATGGCGTAGAACTATTATGGCACAGGCCAAGTTGATCAATTAGTTTGATCATCATGATGTTTCGAAAATGACTCCCATGGTCAGTAATTATTGCTTGGGGTACATCGAAATGAGGAATCACATGATTGAACACGAAATTAGTTGCAGTTTTTCCATCTGCCACAAATGTAGGCATTGCCTTGGCCCATTTGGTAAAATAATCTACTACGAAAATAATATACCCATGTCCCCCAGCCGAGTGAGGGTTACATGTAATAAAGTCAATGCCCCATTTTGCAAAAGGACCGACAACAATTATAGGGTGAAGAGGAGCGGGTGGTGCACACATCTTGCGATCAAATATTTGACAATTGTGGTATTTTCAGATAGCAGAAATACAATCTTTGAATAAGGATGACCAAAAATAGCTAGCGCGCAATATTTTTGGGTTGTGGCATACCATACATATGACTGCCACATGCTCTAGAGTGACAGTCATTTAAAACCTTTTCAGCTTCATCAAGAGTGATACAACGTCGAAAAACAAATTTTGCACCACGACGGTATAGTGTGTCACCAACAATATGATATTGCTAAGACTGGAAACAAATTTTTCGTCGTTGTGATCGTGAAATTTCGGGTCGAAAATTTTGGGTTTGGAGATAAATGATGATATCTCCATACTAAGGATTGATGGTACTGATAAGAAACAAAGATTCATCTGCAATTGGATGTTCTGCCACAATTTCAGTGTTAGTACTTGTGAAGTCACACATAAGTTCAGCAAATACCAATGATTTATTTGATTTGAATTTTTCAAATTCCAAATCAAACTCCTGTAGGATAACAATCCATTTGGAGTATTTTCCCCCTATCATTTGTTTAGTCAAAATATACATCATATGGTTACAATTAGAGATCACTATTGTTTTGTGTAACAGTATGTAATGACGAAATCGTTGGACAACTTGAATGTATGCCAAGGAAAATTTCTCCAAATGTGAGTCTTGATTTCGGTCGGATGTAGATTGCAACTGAGCTAATAAATCACATGTTAATTGTGGAATTCGTCTTCCTAAACTAAGACCATGCCAATCGTAGAATTGGAGGCTGCTAAGTATAAAAATTAATGATGGTTGTAATTGGGAGGATGCAATAACGGTGCATGGGTCAACGCATGTTTAAGAGAATCAAAATATAGATTAGCGATCTCATACAAAAAGAAAGGAATATTTTTCTTTAACAACCTCGTAAAACCTTTGGTTAACTCAGGATAGTTAGGAATGAATCGACGTAAAATGTTCGCTTTCCCTTGCAAACTTTTGAGTTGGCGAAGAGTGGAAGGAGGAGGTAAATTGGTGATAGCCTCAACCTTCAATGGGTCGACATGAATGCCTTCTTTTGAGACAACAAATCCCAAAAATAGTCCATATTCAACACAAAAGACACATTTTTGAGGAATCAGACGAATCCTATAATGCCTACATCTCATAAAGATATCTCGTAGATGAGAAAGATGATCTGCTCTGCGTGATGAATGAGCAAGTAAATCATCGAGATAGGGTTGCACAATGTGTTTAATGTCATGAAATGCTTAAGACATTAGCCTCTGAAAATTTGCACTAGCGTTCTTAAGTCCAAAAGGTAATTTGTAGTAAGAAAAAGTCCCCCACGAACAAATGAATGTTGCTTTGGGTTGATCAGGAGGGAATATGTTGATTTGATTGTAGCCTGAAAATCTATCCATAAATGAAAACATTTCACTTCTGACACAATCGTCAACAATTTGATCGATATAAGGGGTTGGATAATTGCCTTTTGGAAAAGCTCAATTTATGTCCCTATAATCGATACATACTCATATTTTCCCTTATTTTTTATTAACAGGAACAATATTAGATACCCAATCCATTAAAGGAATGGAATAAATAAAACCTACACGAAGTAATTTCTCAACTTCTTCTTTAATAGCGGCAGCTTTTCGCAGATGTATCTGACATAATCTTTGTCGGATAGGTTTAGAATCCGGGTATGTTTTAATTTCAAGAACAACAATTGATGGATCGATTCCTAGCATTTCTTCATATGACCAGGCAAAAATGTCACGGAATTCTTGAAATAGGGCTTTATATGCTTGGATTTCATCTGGTGTTTATAGGAATTGTCGTAGAAATGTTTGCTAAGTTCAATTCAAAATCAAAATTCGTGAGAGGATTCTGATGTTCATTGACATAATCAGTGGTAAAAATGGAGGAAAAATCAGTTTCAAAATGATCAAGATCAGATAAAAATGAAGATCGATGATGTATATCTTCCCATGGTAATTCTTCTATACACAAAAATTCACGAATATGCTCATCAGTATTAAATACTTGTTGAACAAGATCCGGAATTGATGGCGAATCTGAGCTTGATATCGAAAGTGATTCCTCATTGATCACATTCACTAGATCAGGTTTAGTTGAAGGAGTATCAAAAGATAACTATGCTTCCTGATATGCTAATTCAAAAGGACTCAAAGGCATCGCACCATCGAAAGAATTGAGTTCTAGTATGAAGGTACTATCCAAGGATCATAAAAGGAAATAGTACTTGATGTAATCATATTGATATTAGCAATAGGAGGTGGTATGTTGGGAGCAGGCAGGGAAAAATCTCCTAGTAAAGCACAATCTTTAAGAAAACCTATTTCGACATCTTTATAAGGAACAATCGATTTTCTGACATGTTGGATGCTATCAGTAGTGGCTGGGTCAGATGAATAATATGAGAGCTGATTTATTTTAATGATATTTCCTTTATGAGGAAACATGATGAGACAAAAGAACGATGATACAACAACAGTCATGGCGTAAGACCAACCGCGACCTAGCAGAAGGTTGTAATCCAAAGGGGCATCAACCACTTCCACATCTAGATTAACGGTTTTTCCTTCGACCTCTATTGGTAGATCCTGTAAAATACCATACGGATGGAAACCTCTTCCATCAAAAGCTTTGAGGATAGTCAGTGATTGGCTAATTGTTGGAGAACCAAGTGATTTCCAACATTTTAATGACATGATACACATAGAAGCCCCTTCATCAACAACAATACGAAAGCAACGTTTTTTTTTACTATTACTGGAATCTGAAAATCCATTTGATGGGATAGGCAGGGTGAAAAATTCTCTAAATTGAAGATCATTAGGTTCGAATCCTGAAGGTCTACGGCCCCTATGGCTGACAATAGTAATATTCTTTGGGCTGGACATGATTTCAGCACTTCCAAAGCCGACATTGTTGAAGGGGAAATTGCCAAGTCTTCAACAATATTGTAGTTCTAAGTAGCTATCGCATGTGGATTGAAAGCTGATTTACGAAGTAAACCTTTAGAAGGAAGTTTGATTAGTAATTCAAGATTCAGTTTCTCGATCTGTAGTGGATCAAAAACTGAGAGAGATGTAGTTGATGCGGAATTCTAATTTTCTACTTCTTTACCACCAACATGATTTTTACTACCATAATCTTGCGATCGCGTCGCAACCATCAAGATATCTTCTAGCATATTAGAGGAAGATCCAATCATATTACTATATTGAGTTGGAAAAGGATCCTTCAAGACAGCAAGTGTGGACGAACCCTTAACGAATTTCGATACCTCAGCTCTATGCGGGCACTCTTTAGTAAAATGATCCTCATCACAGATTAGACAAGGATAACAAGGTTTTTTTTTATCGTCAGTTGGTTCAGTTTTATCTCTTTTATCTTTTGAAGATTATTTTTTGTTTTTATTCTTACCTTTATTCTTACCACCAATTTTAGGTTTGGCTGTAGATGATTCTACAACATGAATATCAGCGGAAGTTTCAATGGGAGAATATCCTTTGGGTGAATCGGGCAAAGTTATAATAGAAGTCGTCTTGGAAGATTTCTTCTTACTCTTTCCAGTGTGAACAGAACCAATTACACCATCGGAAAAATGAGATCCCGAAGGAGTCATAGTTAACTTATCAGGTCTTGGTAATTCGGGGATTTTTTCATACATAGTACCTACTGTGTATATACAAGGTCAAGGTACTGAGATTGAGAAATGACTTGATCTTCTGTAACAACGCCTCCCTTGGCCACATCTTTAGTAATTTTGGGCAATAATGATTTGATAAACCATTTAGCCAAAATTTAATTCAAAATAAAGACTTTCACTAAACGTCTCCTACGTCTCCATTCATGAATGTGATCAGATATGTACGTAGACGTAGATTGTTTTAATGAGGTCAATAATTTCGTACCATTGTCGCATCTGACAGGTAACTGAAAATGGGTTAAGAAAGATGTAGCTAGTGCATTAAAATTATTAAATGAGCCTCGTGGTAACTCAATGTACCATTTGGAAGCTAGACCAATGAGAGTTCTTTGAAAAAGACGTAATAAAATCGAATCATCGATTAGTGAATTGGATGCACACCAGAGGTTATAATTCATAACATGATTAGATGGATCTTCTCCTGACTTACCTTCAAACTTTGGAATATCACTAGGCAACTTATTAGGCATCAGCGACCAATACGGAAGATAAAAAATCAGATCATTCGTAAGGCACGATAGATTAGGTGAATCTAAACTTGCTATGAATGGTAACCGACAGCTAGGGTCTTGATAACCTTGTGTGATCAAACCAGTTCCAGGAGGAGGATATCCAAGATATCCTGGAATTGGATGTGCATTGGGAATTATGAAAGCTCCTGGATAACCAGGATTAACCGGACCATAGTGGGGTTGTTGAGGAGCTTGATAAGTATACCCAGGATATGACTGATACTGATATGTTGGATTTTGTGTAGTATGTCCCAATTGATACTTCCCCTGGTACAGCTGATAAGTAAATTATGGTTGACTAGTGAGAACTGTACTCGTATGAGATTTTCCTGTAGGCATTTGGATCGTAGTCTGAATTGTAGGTCCTGACTGTGGTACAGATACTTGAGGAATTTTCACTGATACAGGGGTAGTAGAAACATGAGCTGCAGATACTCCAGAAATAGGTGTGGTAGGTTGAACAAAAGTTACAGTAGTAGCAGAAGTTTGAGGTAGAGTTCTAGGTATACTAGGCCAAGGCTGCTGAACAGAACCAGGTGCAGAGACTTGAATGGTAGGCTGGACAGGGTTTTGGGTTGGACCAGAACCTATGGGTTGCCCAGGTTGATTAGGTAACTGCACATTGGGTTGTAAAGCCTGTTGAATTCGAGACAGATCCCACACCATATTAATTCTGGAATGGTGACCCATAGAAGGTTGTGCATATGAAGGACCATAACTAGGTTGAACATAATTTTGATAATTAACTGGGAAATTCCCAGCTCCTTGTAATAATGGTTGACCTGAAGGAGGTTGAAAACTTTGAGCTGGGTACTGACCCTGATGTTGATATTGACTCTGAGGCATGTACTGAATCTCAGATTGATATTGACCCTGAGGTATGTATTGTCCTTGGGTTGATATTGACCTTGAGGTATGTACTATCCTTGGGGTTGATATTGACCTTGAGGTATGTACTATCCTTGAGGTTGCTCCCCAGGCAGGAAATATTGTCCTACAGTTTGACCTCCAGGTGGTAAAAAATACCCTGAGGTTGCCCTCCGGGAAGTAATTGACTACCTTGAGGTTGTCCCCCAGGTGGTAACTGACTTCCTTGAGGTTGCCCCCCAGGCGGTAAATGACTTCCTTGAGGTTGAGGGTTTGGAATGTTGCCAGACATCAAAAAAATATGTTATGTGTTCAACGTGCAAGTGTTTGTTCCATTTTACCAGATGATAACATTTGTTCAATTGGTTGAGGAGCTGCTCCTGAGAAGGTACTAGAGAGTGACTAGTATCCTGGAGGAACATACAAACCACCGTATAAAAATGTTTCTGGAGATTTAGAAAACATAGAAGACTCACCCGACATAGCTAATGAAGGTCGATAACCTCTCGGTGTAGGGTACAAAGGAATTCAAGGTGGTGAATAAGTAAGACCTGCGTTTTGTAAAAAAATTGTCAATTATAAATACTAAGCGTCAATTCTAAAAGCACTATATAATATTGATTCACGCTCTCTAAGATTTAAATTTTCTTAGGTTTCAGGAAGAACTATGTCTTCGTCTGTACCAATAAGTTCTTCAATACATATGAGATCAGAAGGAATATTTTTAGCAATGCGATGTCTTACTCTAGGTGAATTAGGATCACTAAAAGTCGAAGTAACAAATCCTGAAGATGATTATAACACAGTAGGCTCAGTTTCTGGCTCAAAAATTTAAGGTTATTCAGCTAATTCACTGGTTGCAGAAGCAATGTTAGTGATTTCAGAAATTGAATTGGCTCTTGAATATATTTTGTTGTTTATGATTTATTTACTTCATGATAATGGGGATGAGTAATTATGGATGATTCTCTTAGTTCTGTCGATCTAATCCTGCTGATACTATGTGATACCAAAGCTTTAAGTCCTTCAATTTGGCTTGGTGTATACTCAGGGGGTTTCCCCTGAAGTCTACGCGATTGTCTTGGTAATTCAGCCACGATTAAAAATTATTAATCACACGCAATCAAAGTCCTAAAGTCACTAAGGAGATAAAAAAATGATCAAACACTTATAGAATCTAGGAGATCAAACCACACACAAATAGTAGATTCCCACACTAGAAACACTAGTTGGTGATGAAATTTAACGTCGTAGTATTTAATGTAGAAATGGCGGTTGGAACAGTTACCCCGACAACCTGCTTAATGAAATAGACTAGTGCAAGTTTCTCCACTTAAACCATCTCAAGTGAAGATAACCCTCCAGAGAGTCCAAGTGAGTCTCATTGATGTCTGCTCTAGGTACAGTGGGATCTTTCCTCCACTGTCACCTTAAAAAAAAAATCTTAAAGTTTATGGCCACTAAGGTCACCAACAGGAAAAAATATACTTGGGGGAACAGTCTACGATCCGATATGCACGCAAGGGCAGAGTAACAAATCTCAATCCCCTTGAAGGCTCCTTGACATAATCCAAGGTATACCGACAAGTGACCCAGGCTCCTCGACAATGGTCAATCCGAGGTTTACCGTTGTTAATACACGCACATCTTCTATCATTCCCAATGATATGGAATTGATCACCTCACTGGTTCAGATATTATCTCGTGCTTGAATTCTTTAGGAGGAGCTTCCCAGAGCATACAAGATACTATTGGAGTTTTCCTACCGCAAGATTGACTACTTGTTTGTTTTAACTGTCTCGGAGAGTTAATTACTCCCTATTCCAAGACACTAGCCTAAGCTATGTTGGTGAAAAGAGTCCTAGAAATATAAAAATTACTAGATCAATTTTAATTTAAGCGCTACTTTTAATAGGCTATTTCTTAGGACAATAGGTACGAAAGTGAAACTTTTATGATATGTATTGGCCCACCTCAAAACACACTAAAAATGCATCTATTATGAGAAACAATTGATTTCCTTTCGATGAATTATATCTAAAAGAAAGAGTTGAGAAATGAAATCTTTTTAAAACAATTCTTTCCTTCAAAACAAGAACATACGAAAAGAAGAATTATCTCATGAGAATTCAGAGTGATCAATTGCTCAAAAACAAATCCCTTTATTATTTCAAGATCGAAACTATAATCAAACATTCTCCCAAAGAAAACTACAATTTCTAGAAATAACATTCAAAAATAAAAACACTAATTTGGAGATCTAAAAATTCTAAGAATTAAATCTGAAATCAAAACTTTAAATAATTTAAGGAAGTTTTTCTTAGTTTGTGATCTAACTAAGAAATCATTTTTTGAAATCAGCAAAAACTCAAAAACATCCAATTATGGTTTTTTAAGTGAAATTCAAAACTTAATGAAAAAGTTATTAAAGATTTGAAAATGAGAAAATGGGATCTAATTCTCATAAATCAATCTCTGCTATGAAGTCAAAGACTCAGCAAGAAAGCAATGAAATACCAGTGATCTAAGGTATACAGAGGTTTCTGATCTTTGAGTGACACAAAGATAAAGCAAAAATCACTTATAACATGCAGATCTTGTAGAAAAACATTCAAAACTTTTAAAAGCCGAAAGAAAATCTCATACAAAGCTTCCTGATAGAAAATACAAGTTTCGGTATATACTAAGATCTTCCACGCTGATCTTAGAAAAGAGAATTTTGAGGCTTTCAAAAAAAATTTCAGGGTCCGCAGGTTTAAGTGTAAACAGGTGCAGTGCCGCACTATGTATACAGAAAAACAGCGGAGATGACCGCACTGTGCCTAAGGAAAAAGTGTGGAGACCAGAAAACATAAAGAAAAATAAAAAAATCTAAAGCTTTTTCTAGGAATTCTACTGGAATAAATTACCCAAGCCAGTATCAATCAATCAAAATCAAAAAAATAATTGCACAAGTCAAAAATAAAAGAAAACTAATTTCAATATCTATTCCTGAGTGGAATCGCCATTTTGTTCGACGGATAAATCATTTTTGTGGACAAGACAGATCTCCCTAGTATCCTACGATAACTAGCAACAAACAGACAGATGTAAACTACTTTCTCTAGATTATATTTGATCTAGAATTATCTATACTGAAAGATTTAGGACTTACCTGTAGTCCAGCGCTAATCGTAGTCTTCTTTCCTATCGCTTTGAATATGCCTCCTTTCGGGATCTGCAATCAAAAACATGAAAGAATCAGAAGCACCTGCATAATATATATTAATTTATAAACCATAAACTTATCTTGATGATCAAGGAATTGAAGAAATAATCCATTTAAATAAACAACACATTGAGAAAATAGGATCCATTTATATTATCTTTGATGAAAGAAGGAACCTTACAACCATGTTCACCTTGATGTCGTACAAGTCCTTCCGGGGTCCGGAATAAGTGTTTCCTCTAATTTGACAAGCCTTTGCACTCTCTCGACTGACATACACATGAGTGTGTAATCATTCCCATATGATAATCAGTTAAGAGAGTCTGAGTTTTTCTAGCAATTCTCCTCAAAAAATCTCAAAGCCTAACTCCCCTTGAGGCTGAACTATGGCCTCAATTTATAGAAAAAGATAAGAGGTTGCAGCTCCAAATAAGAGGGGATAGAATCCTCTTCCAAAGGGATTAAGTTCCACATACCAAGGGGTAGGCTCCTTTAATGGAGGGATGAATGTACATGAAAGGAGCGAACTTTCCACCGAATAATTTCTTCCAGAAGC
This sequence comes from Pinus albicaulis, assembly GCA_034641835.2. NCBI lineage: Eukaryota > Viridiplantae > Streptophyta > Pinopsida > Pinales > Pinaceae > Pinus > Pinus albicaulis. The sequence continues at coordinate 896,288,481 of CM076583.1, read as the reverse complement.
TTCAAGATTCAACTAGTTGGGCCTCCAAATTTTACTTCCACCTTCATTTTACCTTTTACAGGAATTCACAGCTTTAATGAAGAAAAATTACGGCCGGTTCTGCATGTTCTAGAACAAAAAAATGCGGGACCACTCGTAATACTAAGAGAAAGTGTGGTATAAGTATTTTTATGACTTTTATAAGCTTTTCTCTCAATTTCAAGGCCTGGTTTTGGGAACTCCATGTTTGTAGACTTCTAAAGGAGTATTGTATGAGTAATGATGAACCCATACAGACAGTAAAAAATCATGGTGACAATTTTAGTGTAACAAACACAAAATTAAAAATCTATTTTTGTAAAATACCTGGACTTTGTTGAGCCTTCATGTTGTTGGAGAAATGCTTCAACAACTCCTTCCTTCAGCATCTTTGACAAACTTCAAAGAGCCTGGACTAGCTCTAATACCATGCTAGAATTTCTGAGTATTCCAAAACACACAGAGGAATAAAAATAATTCCTCCTCTCAACACAGATATTAAAAAAAACTTGTTGGACAGAGATGGCACACAAATAGTTTCTATTTCATTAAAAATAAAAACACTATTACAAATTGATATTCTTCCTCCTTCAGAGAGATTACAAAATGACACTACTTCACATGCAATGTTTTTCAAAAATTGCTTTCTATCACATATAATTAAAATTCACATACAGTGCTTCACACTGCTCTTCTGCCTTTTCTGACTTTTTCAATAATACACAATGCCTACAAAAAAAATGTTTTTGCAAATACACAGTCTCACTGTGTTTCACACTCTGGCTTTTTTTTTCTGCCTTCAACAAAAATTACAATTTTTTACACTATGTTTTTCATACAAAGTCACCTTTTAAAAAAAAATTACACAGCCACCTTTTGTTTTAGCCTTCGGGCTCTTTTCAATACAATGGACCTTTAAAACTATTTTTTTGTTATTATATATATAACAAAACTAAAAGTTATACATATTATAAACATTGCAAAGTATATAATATATGTATATATAACCCTTTATATATATTTTTTTAAAAGTCAAAGCACATGTTGCTGCATAAAAAAAAATTAAACCACAAAGTAAACTTAACCCAAAGTTTTGACATTTGTCGCAGACTTCAAAAACATGGAATTAAATTCCACTGTATAAATCTATCACATACCAATTCCTCCTGCTGACGTCAAGGCCAAAGCCCTCATGATCGTGATCTGATTGGTCAGCGGTGGGACCCTCGGATTTCAGAACAAAAAGTAAATTCTATTTGATGAAATTATCACATACCAAAAACTTCTTGTGACATCACCCTAAAACCCGCGCGATAAAATCTGATTGGTCCATGCGTCTTGTTGACTTGGAAAATTCAAACTTCAAACGAACTTCGCAGTTGGTGTGTTGTTTTAAATGCTGGTTGTTGTCCAGGATTATGGCGTGGCATGGAGAGCTTAAAAGTGTTTATTGCGTGGTGAGTGAACCACGATCTTTCAATGCAACTATAGAAAAAATGGCTACGGCTATTAACATCAACAAACAAAAAAAATCAACTTTGCAGGCTTGTTAAATCAATGTTAAATGGACAATGAAGTGCACTTCAACACAAAATTATGCCCCTGCAACCTTCGTCCTTTTGCACAGTTGCACAACAGCAATTGGATTTAAAAATTCAACAGCCACGAGAATACAACATTAGTTGTTTGGAGCAATCACCGTTCAAGGCATAATTTTGCACAAGAAAACACCTCGAGAGTGTGAATGTCAACAAAATAAACAAACCAAAGTTCATCTTATAGACCTATAACAAGTAATTACATTTTTGAAACGTCTTAATTGCATTCTCCAAAAGAGAGATGCACATTAAATTCCATTGGTCTCTATTAAACAATCACATTTATTTATTTATTTTATCGCAGTACAGGAGGGAACTACAAACACGAGTGGAGGAGAATGGTGGGAGGGACAACTTTTCAGAAGCCCGCCTATGTTTCAAAAGCCACGTTCACTGCACCTTTGTTCTTTAATATATTAAATAGGTCATCACGCTTTTGCTCTTTGTAATTATTAGGAAATGTTGTTTTCTCGTGTTTGATCTATCTCTTTTTTCTTTTATTTATTTTTATTTTAGTTTCACTAATCCTAATACGTCACCATAAAAAATTGTTAAGGTACTTTTTAGTGAGGTTTTGGAAGAAAAAATTTCAAGCCCCCTCCATCTTCATCTAAATATTCTTTAATTAAAACGAACTATGTAAATATTTTTAATTAAAATGACCCTTTTTTTAAGTGATGGCCACAAACTCATAGTAGATTCAATTTGGAGTGAATATAATAACGCAATCAATAGATTTTTCTTAATAAAAATAAATTTTAAGTTTTACTTGGAAAGGGAACACTTGGGTTAATTAGATCAATATGGAGATTCATAATTCAATAATCATGGATAAGATTGAATAAACTTCTATCAATTCACTCCTAAAAATCCATGGGGTCATTTGTTAAAATTTAATATGATTAGAAAAGAAAAATCTATTAAATAATTAAGTGAGTAAAGAATACTCACTAATAGGTGGAAAAAAATGTGATCATTAACTAAAAGTAAAATAATTTTTCGAAAAATAAATAAAGAAAAAACCTAGCCTATGGGGTTAGGATACCCTAAAGTTCTGGACCCCGCTAAGGAAAGTCTAGTAGGGAAACAAGGCTTAAAATACATTGACCAAGAATCACAATACTTTGTTGATTCTGAAAGATCGCGACTTGGGGGAGAGCTAGAGGTGACACTTTATGGTTGGGTGGCAAGTTGTTCTTTCCAAGTTGTTTAAAGTTTGAATTTCTTGTTGAGGTGTGTTAATATTTTAATCTTCTTGTTGTAGTTAACATGATGTGAATGATATTCTTTAGGAGTTTAGGTGTAAATTTTATTTCTATCAAGCCATAGTTTTACCTTCCTTTAACGGTGCTCACACTAAGTTATGAATGTAAGTTGCACAAACACTCGATTCATTATTAAAAATATATTTACAGATTACATGGAAGAAGTTTGTATCGAATCATTTAGGCGTGATCTAGATAATATTGGGTAGGATTTATATGATTGGTTAGGATTTTAAATCCTACGCTCATATTGGTTAAAGTGTTATTAAGCTTGGAAAAAAATTAGAGCTAAATTAAGAAAAAGTTATGTTATGTGATGAATTTGTTTATGGTGATGCTAAGTCACTATCACTTAGATATGAATTTAATAACACTTGTCGGATGACTACCCATGCGTAATGATTTTCATGCATAGGGAATCATAAAGAGGGTGAAGATGTAAATAACATGATTTCTAGAGGCATGTGGTGATAGCCCAAACATGTAGTATATTTTCTGAGAGTGCAAAGGTGTGTGCAAAGTTATCAGATCCAACTTAATCGTATTGAAAAAAAATAATTATAATTTTGTTACAATTGTCATGGGCTATCAGTTAGAACCCAAGAAAGTGTTTCTATCATTGAACACTAGAGATAAAAGATAAAAACTAGGACGTCGTCGGTTAACCTGTAGTCCTAAATTAGGAGATGATACCCCAATTCAAATCATATAAAAAAAATTATGATGAACAAAATACAGAAAGAGAGAGATATGGTATGGAATGAGTTAGTAAACTACTACGTGCAAAGCTCAAGTGATTTTAGTGATATTTTCTACTTCTACAAGCACTGGGTTATTATAGAAATAATAACTACAAAAAGGGATTAGGTACACTCCATGAGGAAGTTATACTAGAAAAATAAGAGATTCTAGATGAGACTAACTATAACACTTTTGACATAGAAGTAAGCAAAAGGAGAGTAAGAAACAGAAAATTGCATATAAGGAAACTAGATAGTTAATTAAATTTCAAAACCCGTACTTATTGGTTTCATGCATATATGATACAATATTTTGAATGAAAGTGCAAAATTTCTATATTAAGACTCGCTCGAAAGCCATTAAATAATACAAGGGTTAATACATTTGTTGTGAAAAGTAGTATATAACATGCATTATAAGCAATACGAGCAAAAAAAAAATTGAAACAACAAGCGATGTATTTAGGGCCATAATTTAGAATTTGATGCAATAATTTAACCAAATAACATAGAGAACATGTATTTCCGCGAGAAAATCTAAAATAAAGAAGTCCACCAATATTCTTTTCCAAACAGGGATTATCATATTAAGAGAAACAATGCGCAAAAAAAGAATTTGAGGTACAATAACAAAATAACAAATTACAGTTCACATTTATAAATTTTTTATCAAGGGCATAACCCTTCAAAGATAAATGTTATAGGTTCTTCCAATAGGAAAACTATAATTTAAAATTAAACAAATAGCCCAAAAATTAAAGCCATAATAACTGAAACACAATGAGTATAGAAGAACCCCAACAATATAGCAACTGGATGTTCTTTGACAAATGCAGGGGCGTGTAACTGCATTGTAGCGACATAGGGTTCCATTGAAAGTTGAAACCCACCATAGTGTTGGTAAGAGGGAAACATAAGAGTACATTCCTCATACCTATGAGAGACATAAATGACACAATTAATAATAATGTGTAAATCAAAATTCCAAAAAATCAAATATTAATGGAAACTAACTTGGTCGGCATTCCTATTTCCACCAAATAAAGTTGATGATTTACCTGTTTCGAGAACAGAACCATGTTGTGCCTGGAAATACCTGAAAATAATGGAACAATAAAACTGTAAATAAAGTGGTTTCCATGACATACAGTTAGACATTATTGGATAAGTAAAAGAAAAGAAACAATAGTAAGGACTTGGAAAAACAAAGTACTTACGCATGTCGAGATCACAGAGGAAAGCTTGGCTTGAATGGCCAAACTAGTACTAAGAGAACCTTCCTATAGAAATGAGGCCATGAAAGAGGAAAATTAGAACTTTAATTTTAAAATTTTACCCTCATAAAATGAGCTGAAAAAGAACATATAGAATAAAATGGTTCAATACTCACCCACTGTGTTCTCTGCACAAAGAAACCTGAAATACAGGGGCATTTCTTGCCTATGAGTAATCTATCACTGCACCCATCAAAATTGTTGCAGTGGGGATAACGATTATAAACGGAAAATGACATTGAAGCATTATAATAAATGAAATTAGCGCGAGAAGAGGTACCTGATGATACCCATCCTACCAAGAATAGACATAGTGATACCATAGCTGACAATACCCAAATTTAGGATTGTAGGGAACACTTGCAATAGTGGAAAAGATCCATTATTAACGAGTTAGTGTCAAAACCTTGGAAATATTATTATTACGTCATCTAAATAATGGAGAAGAACATACCAGGGAATAAGCAAACCAACTGCGAGATGTGAATGCCTCCTGGAATCGGAGTAAGGACCTGTTGTAGCCGCTAGAACACCACCCAAAATTTTGGGTATATTTAAAATTTCAGGTCCCCCTGCTCGCTTAGCCATTAGGGTTTTTGACCCGGCCTGTAGTCATTGAACATTCTCACCATCATGATGAGATTATTTCACCATAGCCACACCATGTGTGGGAGTATCACCATGCATACACTCAAATGGAAACCTTTCTATGCATTAAGTATATTCGTTAGAAGCCCTTTCATCATGAATAATTTAGGCATTCTATTTGGATACTTCACCAAGCTTATGTAAATTATTGGAGGGCACCATTCCCTACAGGGTAACTGTGAACTAATTGATGTTATAATGTTTCATACAGGTCAACCCTACAGATTATATACTCAACAATGTCATCACCACACCTAGGGAAAGAAACTGAAACTAAAGGGTGCAGTTGCGGAACATGAGACTCTCATATCCTTCCCGTATTGGGGTGAGGAATTTGCATATCAAGTTATTTATAGTGTGGAAAAGTGTATCAAGCTTAGTGCAGTTAATCAAAAGGATAAACCTATCAACCTCTCATGTTTCCTTTTGGAATACGTCATATCATATTTTCAATCTCTGACCTCACAAATTCGAAAGCAGACTCAAACAGATGCGTGAAAACTCATGATTTGAAAATGTACGAAGATGCTATAACTAGTATACATTGAACTATGTAGCAATTGCATGAAGGTTTAATTATATGTTTGACTTTACGAATCTTCTAAGAAGTTTTGGGTACAACAAAATAATCTTCTCTTCGACGTGTGGCAAATGTTTAATGTATGGTATGGTGGAAGTTCGAGAGGGGAAAGGGGGTTAACACTTTTGAAGTAAGATTTCCCACATGTGCATGTAAAAACCCCGCGATCCAGATTGGATGCCACCACAAATATAGGTTCACTTCAAAAGGATTATGACGTCGAATATGAAACATCTGTTTTGCAAGAAGAAAGCAACATATGGTGGCTTCATCATGCCTCCCTTAATACATATTATGAAGAAAGGTTTTTCACGCAATTAATATGCGTCAGCCCATTTTGAAGATGGATTGAACGTTGTGTTTTAGCATCAGGAAAAAGCTCTGTAAAAGTAACAGGTTGAATATACTAAGAAAACACATATTTTTCTGCATTCGGTAAGAGGCGAAGGAAATCGTAGTTTGTCTGTCATAGGTCGCTAGACGAGGTGATACCATGGTGAAATGTGAAGTTAAATGATCACACGCTGATGGGAAGGTTGTTACCCTCTGTGTCACACAAGGCATTGGTCCACCTTATTTGTTACACTTATATCGACATACATGCATTTCGGTTGCAGCAGCAATCTCAGTTCTAAAGATAAAAGGGAACTCTTCGTTCTCAATTATGACTAGCACACATAGTGTGTGAGGGGAGGAACCCACTGGATCATAGTCCATCCAAGGGCGCGCAGCTGATGGAAGGAAAACAAAATTTGTTGCCCGAGGCTACCGAAGATGCAATAATGAGGCCTTTGAGGTCATAATGTGGTTTTCCAGCAGCAAGGCTAGAGAAGGGGCATGCATGAAATCTTATCACAGCAGCTCCATTTATCTACACGTTGGCACCTATATTCCTCACTCCACTAAGTGGCATATCATCCATCCTAATTTCAACATTTCAGACAAGGAAATCGTTTCCCAGAGAAAGATGAATGCCTCACCACAGTTCAACAAGGAGGAAGTGGGTGATTAAGCCACACAGTCGAACGTCTGTTGCAACAGTAACATGCGAACATGAGACCTCTCACCAAGTCGTAGCCTATATTTGGTCGCATAGTCGTAACTCTCCTCAAGACTCGAAGAATGTGACTCGACCGTCATATGCGACCATGCGACCTCTCACCAAGTCGCAGCCTCTCCTTAGTCGCATAGTTGCAACTCTCCTCAAGACTCAAAGAATGTGACTCGACTATCATTTGCAACTCTGCGACCTCTCTCAATTCGCCAAATCCCAGGGTCACACCTGAAGGAATTCACGCCCCACGCGACTCTCCGACAACACGACCTCCACGCCACAGTTGTGACCTCATACAAAATCTATGCCTCTGAAGAAGGGGTGTAAAGGAATGGATGATTGTAAGAGCGTGTAAACCTTAAATTGAAGGAGCCACTAATGTTTGAACGACATTTGAAAATTGCCTTCGGTGCTTCATAAGTGGCTTTGAATTTTTTTTTGGCTACGACGCGTTAAATACATGACAAATACACAGCATGAGCCCCAGCATATTGCCCCTTTAATTTTCAGATTGGCTCGGCCATGTCCTCTTTGAGCAACAATCCATTATTTCTGAATTATCACCAAAATAATTGTTACGTTGTAGCCTTGCAATGATTTGTTAGAGTCTCACATCGTAGACCATCCCAACACTTAGCAACACATGGGAGGTTCTTTGGTTTCGACATCATCTCCATTGGAAGCAAACGTGAAGTAAGAAGTTAACCCTACACACCTGCTGAATGATGGACATCGGTTTGCATCTCAAGTTCTTTCTTTGTGCCTGTAAACAAGCTCATAGTGGATATGCACAAACTCTTCATACATTTCTTATAAAGCAGGACTAAGCAGGGTTCTGAGATAGTTGTTAAAACCCCCTAATTGTATTTTCGATGTTCTCATTATGCATCTACAATTTTCTGTTGCCTCAATATATGTGTGTGTGTATGTGTGTGGCTAATTTAATGTGTTATACATGGCTAATTTAGTGTGTCCACGTGTAGGTAACATGAGGAAATTATGATGGTGACGCAGACGAAGAAGTTTGCACTTACCCAAACATTGTTGGTTCACGTGGCAAGAGCTAAGGCTATCCTCCGGAGAACAAGGTTCTAATATCTCTGAAAGAGAAATACATAAGGGATATGCCCGAGGTCGCAGGTCACGGATTGCTCGAGGTTTCAGGTCGCGGATTGCCCAAGGTTGCAGGTCGTGACTTGCTCAAGGTCGCCAGGTCGCAAATTTGCCCGAGGTAGCAGGTCGCGGATTTCCCAAGGTCGCGAGTCGTAAAGGGCCCAAGTTGCAAACCAGCCCAACAGTTGGGAAGACCAAGAGTCAAGGGGGAAACTCAAGGGCCATCTCAGCCTATATGTACAACTTCAAGAAAGGATTCAAGGACTTTTAGCTCAACAATGAAAGATAGTATGATAGAGGAATTGTTGCTAAAGAGCTAAACGCACTCAGCTCTTGGTATCAAGTAGAAAAAAGGGTAGTGAGGCTACGGTTTTGCATCATGCTTTGAGATGAATAGCCCATGTTCAAATATTGGGTTTTAATGAGTTGTAAAAATTTATTTGATGTTGCAGCAACATTAATAATATATTCTCATTCCCGGCACTAATTCACGTGCTTGTTTGTGGTGATAGTACTAGTTGTCTAGTACCTCACTATGTTGTACGTTTTCTTTCATGCATGTCATCGGTTATGAACTATTTCTCAATGGTTGTATGTATGTCTGATTTTGGATTAGTTTTTATTTGTCCTTCCCACGACGGCAGTCTATTGTGAACTACTTTGCAGTTAACTTTTGGCGTGTTTTCTTTCATATATGTTTGACTGGTTTTTGACTAACTGATCCCAATTACGGCATATCCCCCTTTCATTTTTGCTGCTTAGACTTGCTGGTATCTTTGTTTATGGTTCATTAATCTTGGGTTGATTTTTCTTCATTGATTGGTCATTTTACCTTCGCCTCTGCTCTGTCATCTTCTCATCCGATAACCAAGAGTGGAAACAATTATGGCGGCAGCCGGGCCCACATTCAGAGGGGCTCCTATCCCAAATAGTGTGAGGTCTAATTGGGACCTTTCATCGGGGACATTCCCCTTGTTTTCGGCAATAAATTTTTGCTTGTCAACAGGACCCCTTAAACGATTCCAAAAATGACATCCATGGAACAATAGAAATTTTCAACCTAAACAAGCATGGCTCTGTGCTAGGAATATTGTTTCTACACCTAGGTGTGACATGTATCCTTCATGGAAACCTTGGTGAGCCTCCATTTTGTTTAGATTTTCACATTTTTTGCTAAGGATCTCTTATGCCTTCACTAGGTGTTCATAGTTATTATTATCCTTTTCCATACGTTATTGGACTATTATAAATGCATTAACAGGTAACATTTTATTATTATATATATTCTCCTTGTTTTACTAATTTGAAGAGATTTTTGTGTAATATCACCAATAACATGTTATCCTTGTGATATGTGTATATTTCATATAAAAACATCACAATTCCTATTCCAATGGTGTATTTCATGTTCATGTAGTACAAATCCTCTTCTCACCTCCAAGATTTTCATACATCCAACTTCCACGATAGGAAATGACCATATGGGTTTTGAGGGGAAAAGGCTCAAGATGGTGATGTTTTTCCCTAATCGTTCCACTGTCTTCAAAAAAACGTGTATATTGAAGGACAAATCATCTGGTCAAACTAATTTCAGGAAGCCATAAGGTTTATTAAGAGCATGATATTCCCATGAATACTATGGTAAACATTTCATGATTCGATACCGGTAATGGTGTTTATATGTAACCTCAGATCAATGGGGATACAGTTAAATCAACCGACTCTTTATTTTGATTTAGAAATCAATTTATAAACTCTAAAATTGTTTGCACAATTAACCTTTTATTAAAAAATAATAAAATAATAAAACTACTTTTCCAACTCGTATTTTTGATTTATCTCCTTAAGTTTTTACTCAAATTTCAAGTGGGACTTTTTGGATGCAAAATTTAATTCCTCATCCAAGGAGTACCCATGTTGAATACTTTCAATGGACACAGATACACGAAAAATTAGAAATACATGAAAAAAACGTGATTGCAATCACATTTTTCATGTATTTCTATTCTTTCGTGTAGTAGGTACATAAAAAATATGCAACATGGGGACTCCTTGGATGAGGAATCAAATTTTGCATCCAATGAGTGTTACCACTTGAAATTTGAGTAAACCCATAGGGAGATAAGTTGAAAATACGAGTTGAAAAAATATTTTTTCCTTTTTTCCCTCTAAAATTTGATGATGTAATCTATTCTTATTTTATAATTTCCACTATTATTTTATAATTTCCTTAGGAGACTCATTTTAGACCTCAAAAACCCCTAATGCATGGATAACTGAGGCAATGTTTCTCGAGGAGTCATTCAACCCAGAAGAGGATCCAAAAGTAGGTTCACAGTGTGTTCTCCTTACCTTGAAGAATCTTGTTCTTTTTCCTGAATGATGCCCTTTTAAGAGCTTGATTTTTATTCCGTAGATCCATGAGGACTTCTTCTGGCACATATTGTGCTACGCCTCAAAGTTTACTAACCAAGATTGACAATTTAAATGTTGGTGTAAATTTTTCATTTATACCGCCCAACATTTTGGCGCTGTTGTCGAGGCATTGTAGGATAAGGCCTCAGAGGTTTGTCATGCTTTTTCCATTTTATTTTCAAGTGAATTTTTTATATTAGTGTGATTCTCCTTGCTTTTTGAATCATACTATATGATATTTCCAGAGAGCTTATGATAATTGGTTTGTTTTCTTTTACTCCAAATGAGTTTTTAAGTCTGGTTTTCTTTACTACAAAATGTGATGCATGGTTTGGTTTCCTTTACTACAGATGAGGTTTTTTCTAATACTTGGGTTTCTTTTTTTATTTTGAATTATCCTTTAAGTGTTATTTTCTTGTTGAACTCACAATATTGGTTTCTTACTTTGGTTTTCTTAGTGTCTTGGTGCTATATGAATACCTCGATCTAATCCATGTGCGAACAAGATATACCAACTATCTTGTTGAAAATAGAGAAATTGTATTTTGAGACATTTTTTTTATGAGTAGTTTGAGGCTAATATCAATAATCCCATGCACCTATTTCGCTGATTAGTTGGCAGGAACTCTGAAAGACGAAGTCTCGTAGTAGTACATGGAGAACCTCTTTTCATTTGGTAAGAAATGGAAAACATTGCTACTTTTGAATTCCTGATCAAAGATATAGGAGTGGAAAAAATGCAAAGTTTCCCCCATCTGCACTACCAAAATTTCATGGTTTGAAAAATGAAGACCCATATATATATATATATATATATATATATATGGGTCTTCATTTCCAAACCATGAAACGTAGTGCGAATGAAACATTTCCTCCCTATACGTACGATATATATATATATATATATATATATTGAGTTTGAAGTACTTTGTAGAGGATATGGTTATTGTACTATATCAAAGGTTGCATGTGTTTCCTCTTACTATAAAATAAGCACCTCTCTGATGGTTCATGAGCCTTGGAGGGAACTGCATTCAAACATGGGGAGACATGAAGAATTTATTCTTGAAGAAATACCAAGACTACTGTGAGGCTGATGAAGATATTTTTGGAATAACACAAGGAGAAAATGAAAGTTTAGAGGACTATGATGAGCAATTTCAATAGAACCTTAAAAAATTAAAACATAAACATAATTTGGAAGAAGATACCTTGAAAACACTCCTACTCAAATGAATTAAATGTGATTTTTGAGAAACTTTAAATATGATAGGAGAAAGTGATGTTTTTGACTTACAATACAGTGATGTTTGTGAATTATGCATTAGGTATTGAATAGGAAACCCCAAGATCGGTAACAATTATAAAAAATGTTCTTCTAAATTTTTGGAAAATAGGAGTTACAAAAGATTCTCTAAATTTACAATTCGATTATTTGCAGGAAGAACAGAAGAATTGAAACTAAGATCACTCAAATAATTTCCCAATACTTCTAGAGTTAAAATAATTATTCAAGGAATCAATTAGGGAAATAAATAGAGAACCACGTACAACTCAAAACTCGCCATCATTTAATACTTGTAATAATATTTATTCTCCTCAACAGGTTCCTGAGTAGATATATAACCCTACAGTTCCATGGAATACTTATAATCCTCCTCTAATTCAATACCCCACCATATGACCACATTGGACATATCCCTAAAGGCATATATTCCCACAACCTCAAGGATGTTTTGGAGCCTCATCTCTAGGGAAAATTCCCATGAAAACTCCATTACCTATGCCACAACATGTACAATTCGTGTCCAATGCACTGCCATGTTATCCTTCTCTATGGAACCAATCATTTATTCAACCAAATCCTAATTCTCATTATCAAGTTGCACATCAATTTAAACCACCTGTTTTTCCTACTCACTCCCCTACTCAATGCAATGCCTTATCTTTTAGAGAAGGGAGAGGAGTGAATTAAAAAAATTCCCCTATTACGACACAAAATATTAGGAAGAAATTTTAATACATAAACCATTAGAGGATAAATCTATGATTGGAACGTTTTCTAAAACTATTGTTCAAACTCACTAAGAATAAAACCCTATAATTTACCTTAACCAATCTTGTCAATATGAAGAGATAAAACATCAAATTGTGGAAGACTTGTACAAGTTGGAGAACCTTCAATATTTGGGTCTTATTGAAGCCTGGTTCCAAACAATTTTTAACACACCCCATTCCCTCGTTAACTAGAAACTCTTGGTACAATATCAAGTAAAGAAGTTGGTTTACCATACTCCATTATGCGATGAAGTTTACATTTTAAAACTGAGTGTGCGTATATTTATTATTTTTTTATGCACATGGTTACATTATAAGTACTCATGTACTTAAAAGGAATTCTTCAACTTTTAAGATAGGGTAGGATAGTGGAATAAATAAATGCCATGAATAAACATGTTATAACAATGATATTAGGGTTTTGACTTCCAAATCATAGTCGCTGAAACTGCTTATTGATCCACATTAGTTGTTAGAACACACATCTCTGGAAAGACTTGTTGATTATGATTCACTCTAATACCTGACCATTTCGTAAAAGTTACCATGATTAATAACTCTAATGAGTTTTCACCTAAGATATATATTTTTAGTTTCTCTTAGAAGATATCATTGAAAAAAATCATATGGCAGGCCACTCTTGTAAAGATCATAATGAGCCATTCATGATAACGCTAGAATTATTAACTTAAAGAACCTTTCAGTCATTATCTGAGAGATCATATTTAATGAGTACTCGGGATAGAGGAATTATCCAGTATTGATTAATCATTAAAAACCTGTCACAACATCCCATACTCTTAAGGAGTAATTTTTCCTCCTCACATATTCAATAACCTTTGGATTTAATTATAATCAGATTTTAAAACCATTTATGGGAGGACCGGAGGTCTCCTTATGAGCCGAGATACCATGATCATGAGACATAACATGAATGAAATTACTGCTACTACTCACCAAGCCAGAGTAATGGCTTTTAGCTGAAAACCTGGAGGACAAGAGGTCTCAACACAAACTGGCCTGGTGATCCATGTTACTTCTTCTAAGTGGGACTACCATTAGCTGGTTTCCAAGCCAGGGTAGTGGCCTTCATCTAATTTGAAACCAAATAAGATAAATCTAAATAAATATTCTGTAAGTTGGACACAGGCATTTCATTGGGTCAAAATATACCCCTGCTGAGGCTATGGATGCCTGCATGTACCAGAGCCATGTCTATGGTATTAAAGTTAATTTCACCATGTGATTTACTTGGTTATGTTTATCTTTCACTAAAATATCATCATTTGATTTCTTAGAAAATGGTTTTAAGATGGTTTGATCACGATGCCCTGAGTTGTATTGTTCAAAAATTAGGAATATTTGTGAGAGGTCAGATCTTTAAACATGTACAATTTTTCAGCGTTTTTGTATCCCCTTGCTATGCCTTCTCCAGTTTCTTCGTCCATAGCCTTGAATTTAGTTGATGTGAACATAATTACATTTTATTTATCTTCCAGATGGACTACACTTACTATTTTTTGTTTTAGGACAGGTATCAATTGCGCTTCTATTATTGTTAATTATGGCTCTACCTTTTTCCAAAACTTTTGCTAGAGAATTATATGAAAGAATAAACTTACCATATTTATTTTTATTAAGAGACTCCATCTTACTCTTATCACCAGTCATGTGATGAGAACATCCGTTGTCAATGTACCATTCATTTTTATTTTTAATTGCATAGAGAGCAAGACCACATCTTATCTCTTCTTCCTTCTCCCTGTTAACATGAATGTTGGTGAATCCAACCTTCTTATTTCTTACGATATCATTTATTTATCTTCCATGTTGTCTTTGACGATTCATTCATCTGTTCCTACATTCCTTTTCTACATGCCAAAACTTGTTACAAGAAGAACATCTTATGAGACCAAAAACATGAGCAGAGGAATAATAATAAGATTGCATCATGTTCCTTCTATTGCAATCAATAGCTTTATGTCCAATATTTTTTGCATGAAAAACAATAACCCTTGAAGAAACCTCAGTACCTAGTAGTTGACGATCTTTCTTTGTAGTGTCTATTTGTTTGTGACCGAAACAATCTTCTTCTCTAATTTGCTGCAACATGTCTATAATTAGGACATACAAATAATTCAACATTATTGATCAAAGGAGAGAATCTATTGATACTTATATAGTTAGGAGCAAATGATTTCCTTTGAGAATTCATGATTGTGGGTTTACCTTTCGTCTCTTGAAAAACTTCAAGTTTTGGATTGATATCCTTTGAACCTTTAGCGTTGACTCATGAACTAGATTCTCCTTTAACAGTTTCCTGGAAATCAAGACCAAATTTAATAGAAGGAGACATTTGACTAATAAGAATATTATCTAGAATATTAGTACTATCTTGAAACCTCAAGTGTTTATCCTTTGCTTATAATTTACCTTTTAAAATTTTTACCTCAACCTCCAATATTTGGCGCTTATTCTTCATACTTTCTTCGACCCTTATTCCTTCATCTACTCGCTCATTCAATTTTAGAATCTATTCTTTCAGCCTATTTTTTACTTATTCAAATATTTGTATAAGTTCATCAATATTCTTATTTCATTATTCCAAATCTTCTTGGAGAGAGATGATTTCTGCTTCAAGTCCTTCACTGTGATTGGTTACTTCATCAAGAAAATTTGGACACTAGTCTAACTATTCTTTGTTCATCTACTCAATTGAGTTTTTTTCTTGTAATTGAGTTTCTTAAGCACGCTTGAGTCAGAGGAGTTCTGAAATGGGTGACCTCCCGGGAAGTCCTGGTTACCAGGTGCAAGCCCCGGAAGTGATGATAGATGCTATGTGATTCATTTCACTAGTTTCAATCCCACTTCTTCACCCCTGTGAGCATCACCCGATGCAATGAATGTTAAGTGGATTATTCAAAAATCATGAGAAATTAGTCAGTTATGCCTACCTCTCATGAAAATGGTCATAGATGAATGACTTACTTAACGTAGTTGAATCCCAAAAAATGATATTAGATTATTCAATATATTAATCACAAATGTTGGTATCCCATAATTTGGAAAACTGGTAAACCAAATGGTAGGGTAACATTAGACCAATATTTAGAGTCCTAGGACCTAGCCTTCCTGAACTCAGAGAGGGCTCTCTCTATTATGCGAAGGATGTGAACTTTTTCACTTTGTAAGTTTGATTTTAGGCTAGTTGTTAAGTATATTTTGGTTTGTTTTGGTTTTGAGGTGAAACTGATCAAGTAGGACAAATAGAAAGAGAGTTTATAAAATCAACAGGGCTATGGGGTCAGATAAAGTCAAGGATGTCTGAATGATGAACAAGGTGTACTGCAGGGCTGATTTAGCAAGGTCAATGGATCCTTTGGGTGAAGTATGAGGTGAAATGAACATTAATTTTCTGAAAAAGGAAGAAGTCTTAAACATATATAGTTTGAAAGAAAATACTCATGAGCTAGGGAAAACCATTAATATCCATGAATAATACTCAAGCTGATAAACATAAAAGATAAACATTCAGGTGAGACATAGAAGCGTAATAACTCCTAACTTTAGAAATTCACCTTTCAGTTGTTGGGAAAACATATAACATAAAAAAATAAATTAATATATGAAGAGGGAACTCCTAAAAAACATATATCAAACTATCGAGAACTATGAAACATGTTGGTAAGCATGGAAAAAGGGCAAGATCAAACAAGACCTCTTTGACTTAACCTAAGAAATCAATATTTCATGGAAAGGTTTCAGAAATAGAGTTTTCAGAACTTCAAATAAGCAGGGCATACCTTGAATCATATTTGATAGGTAACATATTGACCATTAATGAAACAAATGAAAATTTCTTGGTGGACCTAAGGAACAGTTAAGAATTCCTTATAATGACCAAGAAGAAGAAAACATCAAAGTTGTAACGAACATGAGGGTTGAGGTGCTTCCATGAGCATATCTCAACATATACTTTTCTGATCTACAACAAATAAGAGGTATGAAACATTAATGGAAACAAGAAGACATAAAAAAATCAACTAAAAATCACCATTCACCAAGCTATGGAATGATACACACAATGCTCCTCCACCATCAAGCCAAGCAAGACATTCATCCACTCCATAAAACCAATATTTTCTTCAAGCTCATAAAACTATGTATTTCTCTTAACGTGTCAAGTTCCGCCTCATTTTACAATGAATCCTCATGGTTTATATAAGCCAAGAGGAGAAAAAACTTACTAGAGTAGCTAGAAGGCCATTGGCCAAAGAAAAATATCTAAAACTGTCCTTGAGGCCTTACAAGGTCCAAGGAACAAAATATCTCTTCAAAATATCCTTTTCGGGCCAAAATAGCAAAAATATTGACTTTCAGGCTCTGACATACATGATAGAACTTATCTAACTCGCATTTTCCTTGTCCTCACATAGGAATGCAGAAAACTATCTCTGTTTTTGCTAAATTTCCAGGTGCACAGCACCAAAAAGGGCCTTTTGCAACAAGGTTTTCGAGGCCTTCCTGATGTCGAAAAAGGATTTTTGATGGCCCGTTGGAAATATATGGATGTATACATTCCAAATATATTTTATTTTTTCCAATATTATCTCTATAATCTTCTCAAAAAGTGGAAAAGGTGTAAAAACCCAGGGGCGCAACACCTACTAAAAAACAGTGGCAAAAAGGTGAAAAAATGGCTGGTTTTGGGCCTTTTGAGGGACCAAAACAGCTCCAAATGAGCTGAAAATTTATGATCATACTCCCTAATTACCAAGGAATCCAAAAATGTAAAATTTTCCGGCTGAAAATTCTCTGGGAAAAAAGGCAGCATCCAGGGTGCTGCACTCCTAGGCTAAAAATTCACAAAAAACCAAAAAGTGTCCAATTTTTCTCAAAATTTGTGAGTGAGTCCCTCAAGGGTTCCTAGAGACCTGCAATGAAGCTTGAGACAATATTCCAATCCTAGATTGGTCTTTTACATATTTTAGCGCTGGGCGCCTCCTTTGGGCAGCTTTGAGCTTTTTTCTAGCAAACTGATTTAGCCTTTTGTAATGTTGGGTCATCTTCCTTTGTAAGCCTAAATATTTGTTTGATTTCTCCAATTTGGCCTCTAAATGAAGGTTTTTCCTTTATAGCCAAGATTATTTGTCATTTTCAATTTCTAAGGCTAGGAGCTCAGTGAGAGGGAATTGTTGCATTTGGGTTGATTCTTCCTCTATCTGTTTTTCTAATGCTCTCCTAAGACCGATAGTCTTAGGCATCTTCCTAGCTATCACTTCTTCTTCCTAATATTCTTCATATTCACCCATGTACTCTTCTAGCTTCGCTTGTGATTTTTGAGCCTCTCTTTTGTACTTGAGTGCCTGAGCTTCATAAATGGAAAGTTGGCCACTCATTTGCGTGTTTTGTGTTTGCAGGAAATGAATGATATGTTTTGATATTTCCAAATCATTCACAAAATCTCTAACTTGTGCATCCCGGTCTTGTAAGAGTGAATTAATAATCCTTGTTTCATTGTCCTCATCACTATCAATGTGGATGAGTTCAAATTCCCTCTCTTTTTCATGGCTGCTTTCTTGTTCTACCATTGCCTTCTTGCCTTTTTCTTCCATGGGCTTCTTACCCGTGTCTTTCTTTGGAAATCCACCCTTGCCTTTCTTTGGCAGTTTACCTCTGCTCCTTAATTCCCTAGTGACATTGCTTTTTACTGCTCGAGTGACTTTACCTGTCACTATTTTGGAGATTTTTCCTTTCACTGCTTTTGGGGGGGAGTGCATGGCCCCTTGCCTATGGGAGGTAGAAAACACATGCTTCCCATATTTTTTATGAGGGATGAAGAGAGGTGTCACCAACTGGAGTTGTTGAATTTTCTCATCTATAGCCTTAGAACTATGTTCTTCTTCAAGAATGTTTTCGGTGGACATCTCCCTGTCACTTTGTTGTGGGAAGTCCTTTGGATTATCAATTTCAACAGTTGTAATGATCATGAGGAGGATGTGTAGAAAGGTCATGCTCTGTCTCTGTGTGGTGGGTGGTACCCAAGTCTGATATTTTTTCATCTCCAAGATTGTCCATTTCTTTACCCTTTTCTTTGATGTCTTGACTGTTCTCATCATTAGGACTTTTTCCATCATTTCCTTGTGTATTTGAGACCACTCTGAAAACTTTCTCTGGATTGTCCTCATCAATTTCCTCTTTGATGTGAATGTCTTCCTCTTTCTTCTTGTCCTTTTATGTGTTTTTTTTTCTAGTTGTTTTGTCCTTCGCTGCTAGTGTCTTTGTTGTTTTTACTGTGCTACCCTTTACTGTCTTCATTTTCTCTGTTGTTGTTGTCATCTTCCCCTTTTCTATCTTCATCTTCTCTACTATTTTTTCCATTATCAGCACTATTTTCCTCAAGGTCTTCAACATCTTTCCCCTCACTTTTTGTATCATCTCCCTTGTCTTCATTATTATGATCATCACTCCATTATTCATTTTGATTATCATTGTTCTCTTTAGGGCCTCCGTTTCTTTATTCAAGGCCATTTCCTCCTTCTTTACTTTCATTATATTTTTCCTCACTCTCATCTTCCTCACTCTCATCCTCCTCACTTTCATCTTCCTCACCTTCATCTTCCTTTTTATTATCACTGCTTTCTTCCTCACTCTCATCTTCTTGATACTTTTCCTCACTTTTATCAGCATTGCTTTCTTCTAGATCAGCAGTGCTTATTTTAGGGCTATCACTGCTTTCTTCAGGATCACTTTTTTTTGGAGAATTTGTTTGACAAATGTTTTCTTTGGAGAGTGATTCATGGGAGGAAAGTGAAACATAGTCAATGGAGGGCGATGAAGGAGTATGAGGAATATTTTGAGAAGAGGATGGCACATCTTGCAATGGGATGGAGGACGAAGAGGTAAAGTCATCATGGGTGATAAAGACTTCCCAAATAATGCCTTGTTGCTCCAGTTTGTGAGTTTAAATTATTTTGACAAGAGAATGATGAAATAGGCTTGCCATCTGCTGAGCTGGAGGCTTCTTTTTCATGATGGTGGACATATTTTCAATGCTTTTGCAAAGGAAATAACGTAATTTCAGCAGCTTGGTCCTGGTGAAGTGTATGAGGAGTCTAATATGATAAGAGTATATTCCAGAGAAACGACCCTCATAGGTAAAGTATTTCATGACAATCTTCATGAGGAGGGCATATTTTTCCAGTAGATGGGAAAAAGGAAAAATGGCTTTACATGAAGCTTGAAAGCTAGGCTTTAGAAAAGGATGATAATGGATCAAGTCAAGATGTGTTTGTTTAAACAATTTCTCCCCTATGCAAGGGATCATAGTGGCTTTGGAGAGAGCTTTTGGGGTCAACTCAAAATTTAACCCTGCTAGATGAACCCTATGCTTGTGAAGCCTTAAGGCAAATAACTCAGTCAATTTAGGATGGCTTTTGATTTCTTGTAACTTCTTGAAAAATTCAAAACATCCTAATTCTTGGAAATAAGACAAGACAGAAGGTGAGGCAATTAGCTCTTTGGTGTCTGTAGGCTCAAATCTATTGGGCTTGCCTCCTTTCTTGGTCTGTCTTCTTGGCTTTTGAGGCTCATCACTTTATTCTTGAGACATAATGACTAGGCTATATTTCTTTAAATTTTGAAAGAAAAAACTCTTTGTAGATGAAGTGCAGAGGAGAGAGGATTTCAGGAGTCTTAGGACCTTTAAAACAAAGCTGGATATTCAAAAGAGGAAAGGTTACTCTTATTTTTAGTTTTTTTTCTCAAACCACCTTAGAATCAAATTTAACCTTACTTGGCACCTTTATAGTTCAAAAACTTGATGAGGAGATAAAAATTGATGAAAAATACCTCTTTTAACCCTTCTCTGTGATAAGAAACCAATTTTGTTGAAAACAGGCAATTTTTGGCCTTTTCTGTGAATTCTTGGGCGGTGCTGCACTTTTCCATCAGGCGCATAGTGTCTGCTTGGGTGGCGTCTTCATGCGGCATGTGCGATGGGCACCGTGGTGGGCGCACAGCACCCTCGCCCTGGGCACCTCTACATGCAGAGTATGTGAAATCTGTAATGGTGGTTACGTAGCACCCTCGGCCCAGGCGGCTTTGCATGCAGGGTATGCAAAATAAGGAGTGTTGGGTGCGCAGCACTGCCGGGCCCTGGCGGCCCATGTATGGTTGTCGGGTGGTGGCTTGGGCAATGTTGGGTGAACTTTCCTGCACGCTGGGCAGTCAAAAGAACACACAACACTGATTTTCAAGTGCACAACATCTAGTGTAAAAGTGCCCTAGGTGCACCTATAGGTGCGCAACGCTAGTCTACAGGCATGCAACATCTCTGTTTTTCTCCCCGAGAAAGCTCCTCAAAAAATCAAAACCCTCCTCCTCTTTGCTAAAGGTGGAAAACGAA
This sequence comes from Pinus albicaulis, assembly GCA_034641835.2. Classification (NCBI taxonomy): domain Eukaryota; kingdom Viridiplantae; phylum Streptophyta; class Pinopsida; order Pinales; family Pinaceae; genus Pinus; species Pinus albicaulis. The sequence goes on along the minus strand of CM076583.1, from coordinate 896,267,311 downwards.
GAAAAGGGGCCGTTGGGGTTTATTTATATCCCTTTTGAAATGATTAAGGATGAAAACCCCCTTTTCTTTATAGTCTAAATTTCACCTTTCCATAGTTTTTATTTTGACTGTTTTTTCAATGTGATAGCCTTTTAGAGCCAATCCTATTTTTGCTTCTAAACCACTGATTATCATTCTAAGCAATTGATTTGTTTTTGATGACAATTGTTTGTCTTTGCAAGTCTAGTTTAGAAGATGTTGTGCCTCCATATTCTTTAAAACTAAGTTGTGACTGTCCTTTGTGTCAATTTTTAACGAACAGCCCCTGATTGTTACTCTTTTAATGCAAATGGCACCCAGGTCCTTTAAAATCAGTCTTTCTCACCTTTTGGATTTCAAAATCACATATTTTATTTTAGTGTAGCTTTGTACTCTTTCAATTATCTTTAGGAGATAACTTAAAAAAAAATTGCACCCTCTGCTGTTGAAGAAGGAGGTTTTTATGCATGTTTGCTTATCTCTCCAAATTTCTGAAAATGTCTGAGTAGACTTTTCACTATGGGGTCAACAAACAGATTTTGTGTTTTCGAACAAAACATCCCTGTTGTTTTCTTCTTTAGTGTGACTGTCCTTTTTGTAGTAGTCTTAGTTTTTTCCTTTGATGGCGCTTCTGATGATTTTTGTGTTGTTTGCAGGGGCATGGAAACAGGGCAGTTTTCCCTTTCATATTATTTATGTTTTGAGTCATAAAACTGTCTTAAGGGAACCTTTGCCAAAATGTGCCATGTTGTTCACATATCACTGATTTTTCTAAGATTTTTCACGAAGACTTGAATGAGAAGTATGTTACCTCTTACAGTGACATCAAGACCTCTACATTAGCCTCTATTTTGTTTTGATTTTAACCCTTATGGATGATGTTATGAAATCTTCTAGGTATTCCTGATTTGTAGTGAAAAACTTGATTTTCCTATATTGTTAGCTCACTATACCTCTGTGCAAATGCCAAGTGCCTTTGGCTGAAGCTTTTCTTTGGTGCCTCTCTTTTGCCCTATTTTGATTTAGGCCAACTATCAAGACATCCCTGCAGAGATTTATTTGATAGGGTGACTTAGTCTTGGTAGATTTTACTGTTGGTTCAGGAGGGGCCACCTTGGAGATTGTTCGAGCACCTTGTTTTCTGAAAAATGACCATGTCAGCTTTTCTTTTCTTGATTTTACCATTTGAGCTATGTCGAAACAGAAATTCATGAGACATGATGGTGCATGACTTGAGGAAGAATAATAGATTTTTTAGCAACCTATTTTTAGGAAAGGGCTCTTGACCAATGGTTAAAAACAAAGTTCTTAACCAGACACGGGGCTTTTTAGATATTTTACCTAAGCACCATCACCTATAAACCTAGACATTTTGTCATTACTATGAAGGGTTTTCTAGATAGACTTTTGATATCAACAATGACTTGGACAGTAGGAAAATATAAGGAAAAGCTTAACTCATCTTATCCAGACATTTTTTGTGAAACAAGGATTATTTTAGGCATCAGAAGTAAGATTTTTAAAGACATAAGTAATAATCATGGACAGAGTAAGGCTTACCAGTCTAGGATGAACTTTTGAGAGGATGACCATTTTAATCACAACAAACAAGAAAGGGGAAAGTGAGAAATTTCTCTGAGGGGATTTCTAGAGGAAAAAATGATTTCTTGAATTTGGTTTCTAGAAAACCTTGGTAAAGCATATAGTCATCTAAACAGCTAAAAAATACTGATGACTAACAACATATATGTAGATACATTCTCTTTTATTAAATTGAATATGTTGATCTTCAACTTGATTTTTGAGTTTATAAATTTATGCTTCTATATACATAACATTACTTTCACTTTTTTATTGACTATATTCAACATTGCATGAACAAGGAAGTGAATCACAGGAACAAGAATCAGTATCTGCTTTATCTACTTAATTTTCTGCTGCACATGGTTTTTGAGATATCTTCTTCCTTTGAGTGGCCTTGTTCTTTTTCTTTCTTCCCATCGTGATAGATATCCTTCAAGTGATCAAGCTTCTCTAGAAGGACTAAATCTCATACCAATTGTTGGGAAAAATACTGAGAGGGGGGGGTGAATCATTATTTAAAACTCATACAAAATTTTATTTTCTTTACTAATTTATAAATGCGACTTTACTTAAACCAACTGGCATATGTACGCAACTTTTCTTATGGAAAATTATGTATGCCTAGTGAACGTATTACTTAGATATATCTTTAGTAACTTTACTTAGACCAGTGCACCATTTATTCATTACACATTTAGTAATCCGTAAACATGTGCATTAAGAGTAGAATAAATCATCACATGTAAGAATACACAAGAACACCAAGATTTAAGGTGGAAACCCAATGTGGGAGAAAACCCCCATTGTTGTCATCTCTATATTTAATATTTATTATATATAAAACTTATTATGAAGTTGTATTCGTGCAGACTTATACCATCACACATGCACCCACCTGCAGTAGGCTGCAACCTTCTCTCGTTCTCCATCTACTACTTGAAGGAAGCACCAACCCCCTGATCTCATTTACCAGCAACCATCGGGAGGGACCTTTGACCCCCCTGCTCTTATTTACTAGCCACTACTCGAACGGAGCTACAACCCCCTGAACTGATCACTAGCTTCTACTGGCAGGAAACTTCATCTTCCTCACTAAAGGATCGAACCCTCAGCACTACCGTGAACCACGTTTCATAAAATTTTTAGAGTGGATCCACCGGCTTCAATACATCACAACTTGTAGTACTATTTTCATCACATAATTCATGATGAAGCCTTTAACATCAGATAAACCAAATATCAAAAGAGAAATTGATTACTGTAACCAAAATATTCATCCCATTCCTGAAAAAACCACTGAACCAAACAATCACCAATCACTGGAATACTGAACCAACCATTTAATAAAACAATCACTTAACCAAACACCAACTCAATTGATACAGAACAGTGATATCATTGTCACCAGAATATCAGAACTAAACCGAGACTACTGCATCAACACATTGAATCAACTGCAACCCTGATAATTCTTAAAACAAAATGTATACGCTACTTCACTTAAGGAAATCCACATGTATATGCGCTTTTATGTAGAGAAACCTACGTATATATCTTTATATTCGGATATTAGAATTCTGACTAGAATCTGAATGGACCAGAGACATTGAAACACACTTTTTCAGATTTACAGAACCCTTATATAGTGAGTACTATCCATCATATTCAATCAAGCAATGACTAATATTTATACCCAATCAACTTGTAGAATAATCAGTTTTCAAACAACCTAGACATGTATGAAGACATCATTGGGATACAAAAGAAATACAAAAAAACTCATCTGACATTTCCTTCAGTATGATTCAGAAAAACCCTAGCTTCCATACATGCTTTTGGAGAACCAAACCCGCGTGTAAATGCGCTTTCACTATGAAAAACCTGCTTATATATATATATATATATATATATATATATATATATATATTACAGGACTTTGCAACACTTCAAAACTAAATTTTAACTCAGATCATACCCTTCACTTCATCAATCATGCGCCCGACCACAGATCTAAACAACTCATAACCAGATCATGCAAATACGTAATCATTTGAGGTATAGAGAGACTGATCCATTATTTTAGTCATAAGTGCATCATAATATCATATATAAATATTTATTATAGCCCATTCCATGAATATATACATCATATTGAAGTATTCATTCAATTTTCGTACTCATGCACACCTTTGCACTACGATCTTCACCTCCTTATAAAGTGTGAGGCTTAGCCAATACCATGCACCAAAACCACACAAGTGCTGATGGTATTCTTAGATGTGATCAATTAACCATTATTGCACTCAATATTGTGGGCTAAGACCATGGTAAAGACCCATGGTATCATAAACTTAGTATGCAAGTACATATGCTAATTTTCTTCTTTGTGCCCGCGTGTATACACAACTTTTCTTCACCAAAATTGCGTATACACAAATTCTGTGTATATTATAGATATATACACGAATTGGCTTCATTGAACCTGCATATATATATATTTCATATGTGGCTTCCCTTCATAAAAACTATGTATATAGATGAATTGAACCTATGTATATGTCTACATATACACGACTTCACATATATTTCCTATAACATTACCTTCATCATTCCTCTATCACTCACTGGTATTCCTTTATCTGTTGCTTCTGAAATGGCATGTCGATACAACATAAGTTGTCATCACAGAAAACACATTGCATCATAATGCCAACATTATACTTTTCCAAAAAAATAATATTTATATTGGGTAAACAATAAATAAACCAATTTTTTGTACCTTAAAGATTAATCTTAATATTAAGAGGATAAGCACTAAGAATTAAAACAAATAATGAATATTACATTAATGTCAATAAAAACCTTGACATTAATATTAACACTTTTATTTGTTATTAACATTATTTAATATTAATAAACCTTAGTATTAAAAATTTATATATTAAACACTATATTAAAAGACCAATGTTATAAGTCGAATATTATAATCCCCAATAATAAACCTTAGTATAAAAAAACAAAATACTATAAACCATAATGCTATAAACTCAATATTATAAACCTAATTTATTAATCGTAATATTATAAATCCAAAATTATCAATTATGGTTGATCATGGTTGACTAGTGGTTGAATATGGTTGTCCGTGGTTGATGATGATTGACCATGGTTGACCATGGTTGACTATTTTAAAAATGTTGATATTTCTTGACCATATTTGACAATCCTAACCATAAGGATATAGTTTAACCATTATGCTTAATCATGGTCGACCATGGTTGACCATGGATAATTGTTTTTTATCATGGTTGATCTTCATTGTAAACCATCGTTGACCTTAGGTGACCATTTTCGATCATTCTAACCATGTTGATATTAGTTGACCTTCGTTGACCATTATAGCCATGTTGATCTTCGATGATCTTGGTTGACCAAAGTTGACCATAGTTGGCCATGGTTGACTATGCTAGACCAATGTTGACAATGGAAACCTCGATTGACCATTATGGTTGGCTCTATTTGACTAATAGTTGAATTTCTCTGACTATTTTTCTCTATATTTGACTAATGTCATTGAATTTTTTTTGTGTTTAATATTAATCAATAATATTAAAAGGTGATTATGTCTGGCTAATGTTGAAGAGTGTTTTCTATCAAACACTGTGAAACATAGGCGAACATAATCAACAACATTAGTATGTTTGGTTGACTAACTTTGTAATGTTGCATTGTGACATTCAATAAATTGCAGTGTTTGACAAATTTTGTAATGTCTCATTGAGATGTTGGTTAAATTTCAATTTAATGTACCACTGCAACAATTTTTGTCACATTGCCACATTAGTTAGGTATCTATATCATTAGTCAACATTAATAATATTAATTTTTTTATTATTGAACATTTTTAGATCTTGATCGTGATTGAGAATGGATGACCTTGGTTAATTAAGGGTGCCAATGTTTGACTTTAGTTAACTGTGGTTGACTATAATTGAATATGGTTGAGTCACATTGACTAAGGATCACTATGGCTCAACATGGTTGACTATTCCTAAATATGGTAAACATAGGTTTTACGAAGTTTTATCATGGTCAACTATTTAAACATTGATTATAAAATTTTACTTTGTTTGATTATGTTTTACTAATGTGTTTGATTATATTTGACTATTAATATTAATCAATAATAATATTAGGTGATTATGTTTGACTTAAGTTTCAGAGTATTAACTATCAAACATAATCAACCACATTAGTAAAAAAATGTGTTTTAAACCATATTAGTATTAATGTTATTAAACATTTTTAAAAATTAACTATGGGTGAGCATGCTTTAACCATGGATGAACATGACTTGACAAAGATCACCATGGGTGAATATGGTTTGGATAATTGGACCATGGTTGACCATAGTTTTATATGACCAATTATGAGTGTCTATATTGAAAAAAAATAGTTATGATTAACCATGTTTTACCATGGTGACCTAGGTTAACAATGTTTGACCTTATTAACCAAAGTTGGCCATGTTGATTAGGCATGATTTCCAAAGGTTGATTATGGTGAATACATTTGGCCATGATTGACCATGGTTGACCTAGGTTTCCCATGGTTGAGCACGACTACCAATCATTTCACATATTTGGTCGTGGTTCACCATAGTCTTCTTTGAGAGATTATGGTTTCCCATTTTGAAAATGGTTGACCACGTTTAACCATAGAGACCTAGGTTGACTGTATTTGTCCATTGTAATCTTTGTTGACCCTAGTTGGTCATTAGCAATGGGTAGAGAAAGGGGCTTTCTAGATTGAAAGGGATGGCCATAGTTGAATAAGGTTGAATAAGGTTAACTATGCTTGACCAATGTTGACCATGGTTAACTTTGGCTAACTCACGTTGTGTATTGTTGAGCATTGGTGGAAATGAGTGATAATGAGTAACCATGTTTGATTTGAATGCTTATAATGTAAATAGTTTTTAATGTTACTTATTAATATTAATCTTAATACTATTTATATTAACAATTTTAATATTATTAATCATATTTTAGTAATATTAACTTAATATTAAAATATAAAACCTAATATATAATATCACATTATAATATAAAACTCAAATATTATAAAACTTAGTTGAATTATAAAAATCTAATATTTTAAAAAACATTGAATTATAAAACCCTAAAATATAATATTTTAAAACACTGTAAAAAATGAATTATAAAAATGTTGAAAAATCAAAGGGTTAGTCATATAGTGTTTGCATAATATTTTCTTGATTTATATTTTTGTGCTTCTTAGTTGCATTTTTATTTACCATCTCAATTATTATATAATTATTCGATTCACATTGTAAACAAAATCATGTAACTACTAGTAAACCATTGGGGTCTACCACCTTTCCTCTTTATCATATACCACGTCACAACCGAGGAGATTTAAACCTTAGATATCTCATTTTTCACAAATTTTATATTACTTCCATCACCAATTAAACTCTCCCCTCAAATTGTAAAATACTTACTTTAAAAATAAAATAAAATAACTATGTTTTTTAGTCATAAATAAATAAATTTATGATTATATTGTGCATTTAAATCAATTACCTACCTTCCATATTACACATTTTTAAAATTTTCAGCCCTCAGAAATATTATATTGTATCTAATTTGAAACATATAAATATTCAAAATTTTAATTAAAAAATATTCTTTATATTATATAAAAATGTTCATTATTCATTTTCAAATATATTGTATTATATCTACATATGAACACCAAATATCATCAAAGCAACATGACGTGAGTCATGTAAATTGACATTGACATCGCTACATATCAGACTAACACCAACATGATGGATGTGAAGGAATTTGGCATTGTAAGCTAAAGTAAATATTTATATTTTCTGTAATATCTCAATGTTTACAATGCAAGAGAAGACGAGTATGAGTAGATAAACTTGTTTAATTTGGGCTTAAGTTTTTATCTCACATTTTTTAATTTTAAGTCTTTACCTTTGTGTGGGTTTTATATATTATTTTGCTTGGATTTATATATTATTTGAACATATTAGTTAATGTTTAATTTCAAAGTAACAAGTTTAATTTATATATTAATATTTTTTTGAAAATTAACAAGTCTAGTTTACATATTAATAGTTTTTTTTCAATTATATATATAGAGTTTGATTTCAAGATTACACGTTTATTTTATATATTAATGTTAATATATAAGTTTACTTTAGATATTAATAGTTTTTTTGGTTGCCATTGTAGTTATAAATTACATCTATATATATTATTTATTAATATAGTTTGACAGTTAATTATTGCTCATTAAAATATTTATTAATATATTAAAAATAAAGATATATATATTTTTTTCTAAATAATTATTAATAATTTGAAACAATATCTATATTGAAATTGTGAAATTGTGAATTCATTTTCAATTAATCTTAAATATTTCAACCAATACTCAACCTTAATAAATTGTATTCTATAAATATACTTGTTGTATTATTATATTATATTATATAAAAAATGTTCATGATTTATTTTCACCAATATTATATTGTATTTACATATTTACAATCTTTTGATAAGAGAGTATTACTTCCGAACATCAAATATAATTAAAGCAACATGGGACTGAAAATGAAATATGGTTGTCTGCAGGTGTCCCAATATGTCAATAACATCAAGGTCTGGTGGAGTGAAATTCCCATTCCATGAGACTGCAAAAGAGAGGTTGAAAGCCCAGTTTTAACGGCCACCTTTTTTGGTTGCATTTTCATTACTCGGATCTTATCTCTTTACTTACAGGTATTATTCATAATAAGTCCCAGTTTTTGCTACTTATATGAGTATAGGCAAACTACATCAAGCGAGCTAGCCCTCTATATCAAGCGAGCCTGATCACAAAATCAAGTGAGCCAGCCCTCTATATCAAGCAAGCCTGATCACAGAATCAAGCAAACCTGAAAACAACTCAAACAGAACACAATATAATGGGAGCTAGCAAAGATATACAACGAGCCTAAAATACTATTACGCTTTTTTTCTGAAGGTGGAGAAGTCAAAAAAGAAGGGACAAGCGATCCAGAGCTAATGGAATACAACAGCATTTTGGTTTATCCCACTCTACTACACCAAGCAAGCCCGAGATATAATTTTACTGTTTTACAACATGAGAAATATCAATTAAGATTAACCTCCTATGCTACAACAAGTGAACCTGAGATATATCTTATTTTGTTAGCATTACGAGAACTAACAATTAAGCAAGGATAAAATGTGTTAAAACAAGATGTAAATGATCTATAGGAGGTATACTTTGATACACGGTTGAAATTTCTGTCTATGTATCAAGATGAAGAATATAATGGTCATAGATAATGCAATATTAGAAATGAAAATGTGGCTATCAATAGGGGGAGTCATTATTGGAACATAGAGATTCATATGAACAAATGTATGACAAACTAGATGATGAAAATGTATTGGTTATACTTTATATAATACAGTGATTTTTTCTTTCTGAAAAAAAAAAAAAGAAGAAGAAGATGATGCGAGTCAAGGAAATTGACAGAGCTACATAACATATTAACAAAAACATGGTAGACTTGAAGAATTTGGCATCGTAAGCCCAGTAAAATGCTATTCATAATATTTTTTTAAATATATATTCATTTTAGTCGAAATTTGTTTGTTAATATTATTTTCTATCAAATTAATAACTATAATAATTATTAGGTCACAAATTTATTCGCGGAATGACAAGAGGAATGGGTAAGTATAGTTGGTGCAATTTCTTATTATTCGTTTTTAATCAGTATGGGTATGAGCAGATGGTTGTGTCTATTTTGGACTCGGGAATTTATTTTTTTTAATATTTTTATTTTTTAACTTATATTAAATAGTAGTTGATTTTGAGGTTACAAGTTTAGTTCACATATTAATGGTTTTTTCTGTTGCAATTGTAGTTGTAAATTAAATTTGTTTATCTTTGTCTTAAATATATATTTACCATCTTATTTGAAATATTTATTAATACATTAAAAATAAAAACATATTAGTTATTTTTAGATAAATAATAATAAATTGAAAAATACCCATATTACAATTGTGAATTAATTTTCAATTAATCTCACATTTTTGGGGCTGAATGAGTTTGTCAGGCCACATTCTCGATTGATGAAAGGAGATGCGGTCTCATATTTACTCTCTTATTTGAAATATTTGTTGATACATTAAAAATGAAGACATATTAGTTATCTTTAGATAAATAATAATAAATTGAAAAAATACCCATATTATAATTGTTAATTCATTTTCAATTAATCTCACATTTTCGGTGCTAAATGAGTTTGTCAGTTCACATTGTCGATTGATGAAAGGAGATTCGGTCTCTGTGCAGGGTTCCTGTTCCGGTGACGAGATGTCTAGTTCGAAGAGGTGCAGAGGTGAAGATTTTTTAATCTCTGGTTCAATTTCGAATAATCCTGAAGTCAGTTCTCCGGCAAACTCAGTTGGTAGGCCGGTTTCGTTAAATGAGGTGCCTTCTGTGAGTCTGTTGGAACCGGGTTGCTCGATTGAATCATTCTCCTCCGTTGGGCGTTCATTTACGACCGGCTCTCCTAATTTTTTGGTTAGTGGCCACGATAACTCCAAGGATTTGGTCACCCTTGGTTTCCCAGACCTGTCGGTTTCTTCGGATTCCCATTCATCAGTATCCGAATTCACTAAACCTGAATCCGATTCCTCAGTTTCAATTTGCATTAAACCCGATACTTTGTCAGCAGCATCCGGATTCCTTTCGTCTTCTGGCGATTCGGATCCGGCCCACTCAGTCTTGGTTAAATCGCAGTGTAGGGGTTGTCCAGATCCGGCTTTCCTGGTCTCGCTTGCTGTTGAATCCCTTCGTCGGCCGATCCTCTTTACATAGCCTCTCGGTTGGTTCTCATGTTGGTTTGAGCTGTGTTTCTTCTACTTGCTCGAGTTCCCCCAAGTCTTGCCCCGATTCGATTGTGTTCGGTCAGTTTGTTTGCCCCTCCAATGATTTGGGTGGTGGTTCTAATTTGCATCATTATAATAATAATAATTTCTTTTTCTTGAGCAGCAAAGTCATTAATTTGTCTAAATTTTCTTTTGAAAGGTCTCAATTTTTCCATGGCGGAGATTATTTGAAATGTTGAATTTGGTATTAAGGATTTATTTGATAATCATTAGGCAAGATTATGCTAATGTTCTTAAGAAGTCTAGACTTCTAAGAGCAACTTGAGTAAGTATGAGTTTAAAGGGCTTAAATCTCTCAATCCTAACGCTCAGCCAAAAGCTGATAAAGGTGGCGTTGTTGTCATCATGGATAAAGAGGATTATAAAATAAGACGCTTGAATAGCAACTATAGTTATAGGAAGCTTTCAAAGAACCCCCTTAGTAAGGTCCCTAAAATTGTTGCAGCTCCTATTAAATCAACTAGCACCGTGGGGTCTATGAGCCATAAGTTGATTGAGAGCAACCTAATCACTTTAAGGATTTATTGGCTACCCAAGATTCAAAAGGAGGGTGTTCCCCTCAAACCTATGGTTAATACAATTGGAGCTCTGACTTATCTCCTTGTGAAGTATTTCGCCCGAAAGATTAAGCTGCTTGTTGGTCAATCTCATTTCTTTGTAAAGGATTCCTCCTCGTTTGTCAAAGACTTGAGTAATTTACAATCTCATCCCCATGACACCCTTGTTATTTTTGAGGTGGTCTCTCTTTATCCCAACATTCCTATCAAACCTTTTTATCAAAGATTTTGAATTTAAAGCTTGGGCTTCAGCCCCATTCAAGCCAAATATTTGGAAACGTTTTGTCGATCACACTTTCATATATTTGTCACATGGTGGTCAGAAATTGGATTGCTTTCATGAGCACTTAAATAGTCAATCGAACTCTATTAAGTTTACCATGGAAACAGAAGTTGATGGTAGACTTCTTTTTGGTGATGTTCTAGTCTCTAGGAAGGATGAAGGCTCTTTTTCTCACCAGGTCTTCCGGAAGAAAACCCACACTGAGCAGTGTCTCGACGCTAGTTCTCATCATTTTCTAGCCGAGAAGGTTGGTGTTCTCAACACATTGGCCACTAGAGCTATTAGGATTTCTAATGAAAATCACTTGGAGAAAGATAAATCCCATGTCCTTAAAGTCTTTGAGATGAATGGTTATAGTAAGCGTCAAGGTCTTAGTGCTTTCATGAGAGGGATTAATCCAAAGAAAGATCTTGGTAATTTAGTGGGTAAGGTCCAATTGCCATTTATTCATGGCACTAAGGACAAAATTGCTCGGATTTTGAGAAAGCATTTTATCTCATCGACCTTTAGACCTTTGAACACCATTTTTAGTTCCCTCAAGTCTCTTAAAGACCCATTGGACCCCAAAAGCATGAAAGTTGTCTATCTGATACCTTGCTCCTTTGGGGTTCCCTACATTGGAGAAACGAGACGCTCGATAAGTAAGAGGTTACAAAAACATGGGGCAGATTTAGGGTGTTGTATGACTAAGTCCTATGCTCTTCCTTAGCATCTTGGAAAAACGAATCATAAGATTTGTTTGGACGAGTAGAGGGTTATCGCGAAAGTGGAACATTTCAATCACCACAAATTCTGTGAAGCTCTTGAAATTGAGAAAAAGTCGTGTACTCTAAATAGGGATGAGGGATGGAAAATAAGTAGTTGTTGGATTCCGTGTCTAATCACTTAGGAGTGATCCCTTTTTCTTTGGTCTGTGGTGTGTGCCTATCTAATTCCTTTTTATTATTTTTGTGGTTTATTGTTATCTTATATTTTTAAATATTTTTGTTATGTTTTTAGGTTTCTTATTTATTTTCATTATTTTATTATTATTATTATTATTATTATTATTATATATTTTTTCTTATTTATTTATTTATATTTATATTTATATTTATATTTATTTATTTATTTTTATTAATTTATTTCTATTTTTATTTTCATGTATTTATTTATTTTATATTTCTATTAATTTTTCTATTTTAATTTATTACTTTAACTTTCACCCCTATTAATGGTAATATTAGACTTCATTTATATTAATATTTTATTTTTATAATGTTATAATACATGGTAAGTAACTGTTCCATGTCAACACTATTTATATTTAACTATTATGAGGAGCACAGGTAGCAAAGTTAAGATGATGAAGTTCACTGCGTAGTGAACAAAAATTATGAATTAAATTTAATTGACCATATAAATATAGATAGACATGAAAAAAAAAATTACCATGACAAAAATGTGAATCCCATATCTCTAAGACAACTATTTTTGTTATAACCTGACCTGGATCCACTAATTACAAATATGGTGCAATGTCTATAATACATCCGAGATCCATGCGAATGGGTTGCAGTGACTGACCTATAAACCCTTCATTATCGTGTGTTCACTATGTTAATATTCACGATATAAATAGGAATTAAATGAAAAAAATTTAAATTCTATCAAATTCAACCATATTATTATAAGTTCTTATAATTGTTTTGTCAACTATATTCATAACAATTATCCTTCATTTTTCATCAATGTTATCAATAAATCAAATGGTAATAGCGTTCAATAGTTTCTCATTCAATCAACAAGGTGATAATTTTTTTAAGGTGGTAAGTAGTAATGTTATAACTAAATCTAATGGTAATAGCGTTCAATTGCTTCTCATTCAATGAAGAAGGTGGTAATTTTTCAAGGTGGTAAGTAGTAGAGAGATAAAATAGCTAAATGGTTTGGCACCCATACAGTATAAAACTCAACAAATTGATCTGCACACCAAGATTGAATCCATTAACATGTTGATAGACATAATCAAATAACAAGTAAGAAGATTAATATTTGGTTATTTATAATTTTTTAGAATTTATTAATAAAAAGAAATGCTCAAAATTAAAACTCTAGATTTTCAGAATGGGCAAAGGTATTCCAATGAACTGAAATCTTGATCATCACTAAATAATAAAATGAAAATTGTGAAACCCTAAGAAAATGTGGTTGATGTAAGTGTTTTCTGAGTTTCTTCTGTAACGGTCCCCCTAGTCCTTAGTGTTTCTTATAGCTAGTTGATTTATATAGGTCCTTTGGCCTTCATTCCAGCACTCTGTCTAATAATTTTCTTCGGGCATCCCATTTGGAGATCACATCTCTCGACAACGGGAAGGAGATCTTATCTCATAACAATGACAAAGGCCGGGTTAAATTGAAAGCAAAAAGATGATATGGGCTTGAAAACGAAGGAAAATATTGAAATTTCTAGGAAATTATTGGAATTCCCAATTTAATACAAGTTAATATTTCCTCTACAAATATATAGGTCATGTTTACTACATTTACTGATTAAGATTTTCAACATTGGCATTTCAACATTTTAATATTTTCAACATTGGCATTTCGGTACTTGGACATTTGCATGCCCTTTATTTTGCTTGACCAAGCCATCATCTCTCTTTCGGGGTGAATCTTCTCGCAATTGATGGCATTGGTCACCTATTTTTCAAGCTTTTACCAAATTCTTGACATCCAAATAATGCATTACAACCTCTATGGTTGGACTTATTTTTGGGAGAGAGTTTAATATTAATGGGTGAGACAAAATAGTGAAATATTTTTTGAACATAGATACAAACCCTTTATAAACTATCGAACCTAGAAAATCCCAGTTAAATGACTATTCCACATGTCAATGTTGGAATTTTTCAGTATTCCAAAACACATAGAGGAATAAAAATAGTTCCTCCTCTAAACACAGAAATTAAAAAAAAACTTACTCGACAAATATGGCACACAAACATCTTCTATTTTATTAAAAATAAAAACACTCTTACAAACTGATATTCTTCCTCCTTCAGAAGGATTACAAAATGACACTCCTTCACATGCAGTGTTCTTCAAAAACTGTTGTTTGTCACATATAATAAAAATGCACATACAATGCTTCACACTACTCTTCTGTCTTTTTTGGTTTTTTCAATAATACACAATGCTTACAAAAAAAAAAATGTTTTGCAAATACATAGTCTCACTGTGTTTCACACTCTGACTTTTTTTCTCCCTTCAACAAAAATTACAATTTTTTGCACTCTTTTTTCATACAGAGTCACCTTTTAAAAAAAAATACACAACCACCTTTTCTTTTAGCCTTTGTTCTCTTTCCAGTACAATGGAACTTTAAAACTATTGTTGTGTTATTATATATATAGCAAAACTAAAATTTATCTATATTATAAACTTTGAAAAGTTTATAATATATATATATAACCCTTTATATATATATTTTTAAGAAACCAAAGAAGATGCTGCCGCATAAAAAATAAACAAACCACAAAGTAAACTTAACCCAAAGTTTTGACATTTGTTGCAGACTTCAAAAAAAAGGAATTAAATTCCATTGTATAATTTTATCGCATACCAATTCCTCCTATTGACATCAGGGCCCAAGCCCATGCGATCGTGATCTGATTAGTCGATGGTGGGACCCTCGGAGTTCAAAACAAAAACTGAATTCTATTTGATGAAATTATCGTAGACCAAAAACTTCTTGTAACGTTGCCCTAAAACCTACGCGATAAAATCTAATTGGTCAATGCATCCTTTTGACTTGGCAAATTCAAACTTCAAATGAACGATGCGGTTGATGTGTTTTTTTAAATGTTGTTTGGTGTGTAGGTTTATGGCGCGACATGGAGAGCTTTAAATTACTAATTGCATGGTCACTAAACCACGATCCTTCAATGCAACTACAGGAAAAAATGGCTACGACCATTAACATCAACAAAAAGAAAGAAATTAACTTTGTAGGCTTGTTAAATCAATGTTAAATAAACAGTGGAGTACACTTCAGCACAAAATTCTGCCCCTGCAATCGTCGTCCTTTTTCACAGTTGCAATGCAGCAGTTAGATTTAAAAATTCAACACTCCCCCTTAAATTCAACTACTGGGTTTTCTTCCATACCCAAACATTTCCTCAGATAATTAAAACTTTTTTGCCCCAATGGTTTCATCAAAATGTCTGCAAACTACTCCTCTATTCTGCAATGTTGCAAAACAATTTCACCATTATTCACTAGCTCCATGATGTAATGATACTTGGCATCAATGTGTTTCATTATTTTGTGAAACACTGAATTCTTTGAAAATTCTATAGCGGAGTTATTGTCACAATAAATTATTGTGCCTTTTACATGTTCATGACACAAGCTCCTCAACATTCTTCTCAGCAAAACTGCTTGACATGTTGTTGTTGTAGCTACCACATACTCTGCCTCTGCTGTAGATAAAGCCACAATTGATTATTTCTTAGAAGCCCATGAAATGGCTCCTAAACCCATACGAAAAAAATTAATCAGATGTACTTTTCCCATCATCTATACTTCCAGCCCAATCATTGTCAGTATATCCAATCAATTTAGAAATTTCTAAAGTGGTATATAAAATCCATACCTCTTTGTTCCTTTCACATACTTCAGAATTATTTTTGCTGCTTGTCAATGTGTCTCCTTTGGCCATTCCATAAATATGGAAATTAAACTCATAGCATGCATAATATCTAACCTAGTTGCAGTCAAATACACGAGGCTACCGACTATGCTCTTGTACAAACTTGGATGAAAATCCTTGTTGCTGTCCTCTTTGCTTAACTTCAATCCCATCACTGTAGGACTAATTTCTGCCTTGCAATATTTCATATTAAATCTTTCCAAAACTTCATTTACATATTTGGCTTGAGAGGTAAAAATATTATTTTCATTTTTCTCTACTTCTATTCCTAAGAAGTATTTCAGCAATCCCATATTAGTCATCTCAAATTCATCCTTCATGACTGATTTAAAATTCTCAATGAGGTAAGAATCATTACCTATGAATATCACATCATCAACATATAAAACAACAATCAACATCTTACCATCTTTCCCTTTGATGTATAATGTGGGTTCTCCTTCACATTTCTCAAAACCATTTTCCAGTAGATAAGCATCTATCCTACTGTACCATGCTCTTGGTGCTTGTTTCAGCCCATATAGAGCTTTCTTCAATCTGCAAACTTTGTGCTCTTGGCCTTATTTCTCATAGCCCAGAGGTTGTTCAGCATAAACCTCTTCCATCAATACTCCATTTAGGAATGCTGATTTCACATCCATTTGGTAAACCTTCCACTTTTGTTATGCTGCTATGGACAACACTGCT
This sequence comes from Pinus albicaulis, assembly GCA_034641835.2. Taxonomy (NCBI): domain Eukaryota; kingdom Viridiplantae; phylum Streptophyta; class Pinopsida; order Pinales; family Pinaceae; genus Pinus; species Pinus albicaulis. The sequence goes on along the minus strand of CM076583.1, from coordinate 896,250,469 downwards.
CTTACTATTTCCATTCTTGCAACCAGTGCAAAAGTTTCCTCATAGTCTCTTCCTTGTCGCTGCTTGTAGTCTTTGACAACAAGTCTGGCCTTGTGCCTTTCAAACTTACCTTCATCATTGCTCTTGGTCTTATAGACCCATTTCACTCTAATAACTTCTTTGCCTTTTGGGAGATCAACCAATTCCCATGTTTTATTTTTCTCTATGACATTCATTTCTTCATCCATAGCATCTATCCATTTCTTATCTTTTATAGCTTCTTCAAAATGAATAGGATCTTCTACATGAAAATACAATGAAAATAAAGAGTCCATAACTTCATTTGCTACCTCTTGCTCATAAAAATCATTCAAATTTATGAATTTTGTTCCTCTTTCACTTGGTGTACTTGTTCTTGTAGAAGCACTCAAATATGCTCCTTGTGGTGTGCTTGGAGAAGCACTCCTATCACTTCTCAAGGGTGTTCTCATTCCTCCTTGTGGTGTCCCTTACTATCCTTGTGATGGTTGTACTTGATAATGAGGAAGAGATAGCTCATATACATCCCTCATTAGTGTGGTGTTGCTAATGAGGAATGTATATCAGCCATCTCTTCCTCATTATCATCATGAGACAAACAACTCTTCACATTGATTGTTTTCTCAATGCTTTCATTCCAAGCTTCTTCTTGAATGAACTGCACATCTCTTCTTATAACAAAATTATTGGTGGATGGGTTGTACAACTTGTATGTCTTGGATTCTTCACTGTATCCAATAAATATGCACTTCTCCCCCTTACTGTCCAACTTCTTCCTCAGCTGATCTGGAATGTGTGCATAAGCCACGCAGCCAAAAACTCTCATGTGGGTGACACCATGTTTTATGCCACTCCATGCTTCTTCTGGAACTCTATTCTTTATAGTTTTGATTGGGCATCTATTCAAAATGTATGCTGCATAATGTACAACGTCAACCCAATATTCATTTGCCAAATGTTTTTCCTTCAGCATACTTCTTACCATATCCATGATGGTCCTATTTTTCCTTTCAGCAACTCCATTTTGCTGCGGTGTGTGCCTTGCTATAAATTGCTTATGAATCCCTTTTTTCTTTGCAAAAACGCATAAATTATTTTCAGATATACTCACCTCCTCTATCAGTCCTTAAAAATTTTATATGCTTCCTACTTTGTTTCTCTACAAGAGCCTTCAAGTGGCAAAATTTCTCAAACACTTCACTTTTATATTTCAAGAGATACAGCCAAGTTTTTATTTTGCAATCATCAATAAAAGTTAGCATATAGTGATTTTTTTCTAGTGATGGTGTTTGCATTGGTCCACACAAATCTGAATGGACAATTTCCAAGGGTGCCTTTTCCCTTATGCTCTTTCCTGATGGAAATCTTTCTCTGTGTTGTTTTCCCAAGATGCATCCTCCACATAGGTTGTCCAGTTTCTCAATCAATGGTAATCCTTTTACCATTCATTTCGTATGCAACAAATTTAGACCTCCAAAGTTGAGATGTCCAAATCTCAAATGTCATAACAAATTTTCATCCTTTGCTTCTCTTTGGAATGTCTCTTGTGTCACTGCTGCCATTTTAGTTCCTTTCTTCAAATCTGCGCTCATCTTGAGAGAGAACGTTCTGTTCCTTGTCATATTCACTTGTGCAATGCATTTCTTGCTTGGTGGTTTACCCATGATGTTGCATACATCATCTTCAAATTGAAAATTGTACCCCTTTTGAATGATTTTTCCAATACTCAAGAGGTTACACTTAATACTAGGCACATAGTAAACCTCTGATATGGATCTTCCTTCTCCTTTCTTTGTCAAAACACTTACTCTGCCTTTACCCATGACATAGACTTTACTGTCTGTCCCTAATGTTAATTGAGAATTTACATTTTCATCTAACATAGAAAACATGGAAATGTTTCCAATCATATGGTTGCTACATCTTGAATCTAGAAACCATATATCTTAATTCTTTTCCTCAGCCATATTACATGCTAAAAACAACTTCTCATGACTAATATTTTCCTTAGTAAAATTAAAACTGGTCTATTACCGATGTGACTCTGTTTCTTCCTACATTCATTGGCATAATGCCCATACTTCTTACAGTAATGACATTGGACTTGGGATTTATCATACCTCTGTCCATGTGCTTGATTTTTTGCACCTTGCTGGCTGCTTTCTTGGCCTTGGTTCTAATTTTGATTGGTGCCCCTTCCATGAGTATTTGTAGGGCTGTTTCTTCCTCCTCTATTTTGGCTTCTGCCTCTTCCTTTTCCTCTGTAGTTTCCTTTTCCTTGACCTCTTTCTTTCCAAAGGACATTTGGGTCTTGAAAACATGCTCCAAAGATGAGTTTCTTGTTCTTCCTAATCTTTGTTCATGAGTCATCAATGATGCATGAAGCTCATCAACAGTGAAATTTGAGAGATCCTTTGTCTCTTCAATGGTTGTGACTATCACATAAAACCTTGAGGGTAATCTCCTCAATACTTTCTCCACTATCCTTATTTCTTCAAATGTCTCTCCATGAGACCTTATCTCGGTAACCAATCCAATCACATGTGTGAAGAATTAGTCTATGTTATCAGACCCTTTCATACGAAGAGTTTCAAAGTCTCTCCTCAGCAATTGTAGCTTTGTTGTCTTCACCTTCTCCATACCTTGATAGACAGTCTGGAGGGTATCTCATGCATCCTTACACCTCTTATCTGCTGCTATCTTTGGAAACACACTTTCATGCACTGCTTGATAGAGATAGAAGAGGGCTTTTGAGTCCTTCTTCCTATTGCTCTTCAGAAAATCCTTCTCTGCTTGTATTAAGACATTAAAAACATTTTCATCTATTGTTTCTTCAAAACCATATTCAACAAACTCCCATAAATCTTGAGAGACAAAAAGGGCTCTCATTGTGATTACCCAATAGTCATATTTCTTCCCATTAAACTGTGGGATTTGAGTATTTCCAATACTCGTGCTTGTACTGACTCATGCCATGTCTAGTACACTGAACTATGCTCTAAACTTGACTGTGTTTTTAAATAAACATTCTCATTGATTGAAAGTTAAACTCTAACTTCAAAAAGACTTCTCTGGATTGCACTTTTTAAACACAAAACAAAAACTATGTTTTTGTAAAATACCTGGACTTTGCTGAGCCTTCATGCTGCTGGAGAACTGCTTCAACAACTCCTTGCGACAACTTCTTTAACAAACTTTAAAGAGCTTGGACTAGCTCTGATACCATGTTGGAATTTCTAAGTATTGCAAAACACACAAAGGAATAAAAATAATTCCTCCTCTCAACACAAAGATTAAAAAAAACTCATTGGACAGAGATGGTACGAAAACAACTTCTATTTCATTAAAAAAAAACACTATTACAAACTGGTATTCTTCCTCCTTCAGAGGGATTACAAAATGAAACTTCTTCACATGCAGTTTTCTTCAAAAACTAATCTTTGTCACATAAAATAAAAATGCACATGCAGTGCTTCACACTGCTCTTCTGCCTTTTCTAGCTTTTTCAATAATACATAGTGCTTAATTTTTTATTTTTTTTGCAAATACAGAGTCTCATTGTGTTTCACACTCTGGCTTTTTTTTCTCCCTTCAACAAAAATTACAATTTTCTGCACTCTATTTTTCATACAGAGTCACCTTTTAAAAAAAAATACACAACCACCTTTTCTTTTAGCCTTCGAGTTGTTTTCAATATAATGGACCTTTAAAACTATTGTTGTGACATTATATATATAACAAAAATAAAATCTATATATATTATAAACTTTGAAAAGTTTATATTATATATATATATATATATATATATATATAAACACCTTTATATATATTTTTTAGAAAGTCAAAGCACATGTTACCGCATAAAAAAAAAAATTAAACCACAAAGTAAACTTAACCCAAAGTTTTGACATGTGTCGCGGACTTCAAAAACATGGAATTAAATCCCATTGTATAAATTTATCGCATACCAATTCCTTTTGGTAACGTCAGAGCTCAAATCCACGGGATCGTGATTTGATTAGTCGGCGGTGGGACCCTAGACTTCAAAACAAAAACTGAATTCTATTTGATGAAATTATTGCATACCAAAAACTCCCTGTGACATCACCCTAAAACCTGTGCGATAAAATCTGAATGGTCCACGAGTCCTGTTAACTTGGCGAATTCAAACTTCAAACGAACAACATGGTTGGTGTATTGTTTTAAATGCTGGTTGGTGTGCAGATTTATGGCACGGCATGGAGAGCTTTAAAACGTTGATTGCGTGGCCAGTGAACCACGATCCTTCAATGCAATTACAATAAAAAATGACTACGGCCATTAACATCAAAAATTAACTTTCCAGACTTATTAAATCAATATTAAATGCACAATGGAGTGCACTTCAACACAAAATTCTGCCCCTGCAACCTTCGTCCTTCCGCACAATTGCACTGCCGCAGTTGAATTTAAAAATTCAACAGCCACGAGAATACAACGTGAGTTGTTTGGAGCAATCACCGCTCAAGGCATAATTTTGCACAAGAAAAGACCTCGAGAGTGTGAATGTCAAGCAAATAAACAAACCAAAGATCGTATTATAGACCTATATGGAGGAACAAGTAATTACATTTTTGAAACGTCTTAATTGCATTCTCCCAAAGAGAGACACACATTAAATTCCAGTGTTCTCTATTAAAAAATCACATTTATTTATTTATTTTATCGCAGTATAGGAGGGAACTACAAACACGCGTGGAGGAGAATGGTGGGAGGGAGAACGTTTCATAAGCCCACCTATGTTTCAAAAGCCACGTTCACTGCACCTTTGTTCTTTATCTTTAATATATTAAATAGGTCATCATGCTTTTGCTCTTTGTAATTATTAGGAAATGTTGTTTTCTCGGGTTAGATCTATCTCTTTTTTCTTTTATTTTTCTTTTATGGTTGTTATTTTATTTTCACTAATCCTAATACATCACTATAAACAATTGTTAAGGTACTTTTTAGTGAGGTTTAAAAAAAAAAAAAATTCAAGTTCCCCGCTGTCTTCATCTAAATATTCTTTAATTAAAACAAACTATGTAAATATTTTTTAATTAAAATGACCTTTTTTTTAAGTGATGGCCACAAACTAAACTCATAGTAGATTCAATTGGGAGTAAATATAATAATGTAATCAATAGATTTTTGTTAATAAAAATAAATTTTAAGATTTATTTGGAAAGGGAATACTTGAGTTCATGGGATTATTATGGAGATTCATAATTCAATAATGATGGATAAGATTGAATAAACTTCCATCAATTTACTCCTAAAAATTGATGGGGTCATTTGTTAAAATTTAATATGATTAGAAGAGGAAAATCTGTTAAATAATTGAGTAAAGAATACTCACTAATAGGTGAAGAAAATGTGAGCCTAAAATATCTTTTGGAAAAAAAAATAAAGAAAAAAAACCTAGCCTATGGAGTTAGAAAACCTTAAAATAAATCCGGACCCCGCTAAGGAATGTCTAGTAGGGAAAGAAGGCATAAAATACATTGACCAAAAATCACAATAGGTTTTTGATTATGAAAGATTGTGATTGAGGGGAGAACGAGAGGTGACACTTTAAGGTTGGGTGGCAAGTTATTCTTTCCAAGTTGATCGAGTTGTTTAAAGTTTGAGTTTCTTCTTGAGGTGTGTTAATATTTTAATCTTCTTGTTGTAGTTAACATGATGTGAACGATATTCTCTAGGATTTTAGGTGTAAATTTTCTTTCTATCAAGCCATAGTTGTGCCTTCCTTTAATGGTGCTCACACTAAGTTATGAATGTAAGTTGCACAAACACTCGATTCATTATTAAAAATATCATTACAGATTACATGGAAGATGTTTGTATCAAATCATTGAGGCATGACCTAGATAAGATAGATTGTGTATGTTTTATATGATTTGTTAGGATTTTAAATCATACGCTCATATTGGTTAAAGTATTATTAAGTGTTGAAAAAAATTAGAGGTAAATTAACAAAAGGTTATGTTATGTGATGAATTTTTTTATGGTGATGCTAAGTCACTATCGCTTAGATATGAACTTAATAACACTTGTCAGATGACTACCCATGCGTTATGATTTTCATGCATAGGGAATCATAAAGAGGGTGACGATGTAAATAACATGATTTCTAGAGGCATGTGGTGATAGGCCAAACACATAGTATTTTTTCTTAGAGTGCAAAGGTGTGTGCAAAGTTAGCAGATCCAACTTAATTGTACTAAAAAAATAATTAAAATTTTGTTACAATTTTTATGGGCTATGGGTTAGAACCCAAGAAAGTATTTCTATCGCTAAACACTAGAGATGAAAGATAAAAACTAGGATGCCATCGGTTAACTTGTAGTCCTAAATTAGGAGATGATACCCCAATTCAAATCATATAAAAAAAACATATGATTAATAAAATACAAAAAGAGAGATATGGTATGGAATGAGTTAGTAAACTTCTACATGCAAAGCTCAAGTGATTTTAGCGATATTTTCTACTTCTGCAAGCACTGGGTTATTATAGAAATAATAACTACAGAAAGGGATTAGGTACACTCCATGAGGAAGTTATACTAGACAAATAAGAGATTCTACATGAAACTAACTATAACACTTTTCACATAAAATTAAGGCAAAGGAGAGTAATAAATAAAAAATTGCATATAGGGAAAACTAGATAGTTAATTAAATTTCAAAACCCCTACTTATTGGTTTCATGGATATATGATACAATATTTTGAATGAAAGTGCACAATTTCTATATTAAGACTCACTTGAAAGCCATTAAATAATACAAGAGTTAATACATTTGTTGTGAAAAGTAGTATATAACATGCATTATAAGCAATACGAGCAAAATAAAGTTGAAACAACAAGTGATGTATTTAGGGCCATAATTTAGAATTTGATGACAATAATTTAGCCAAATAACATAAAGAACATGTATTTCAGTGAGCAACTCTAAAATAAATAAGTCCACCAATATTCTTTTCCAAACAGGGATTATCATATTAAGAGAAACAATGCGCAAAAAAAAAGAATTTGAGGTACAATAGCAAAATAAAAAATTACAGTTCACATTCATAAAATTTTTATCAAGGGCATAACCCTTCAAAGATAAACGTTATAGGCTCTTTCAATAGTAAAACTATGATTTCAAATTAAATGAATAGGCCAAAAATTAAGGCCATAATAACTGAAACACAACGAGTATAGAAGAACCCCAACAATATAGAAACTGGATGTTCTTTGACAAATGCAGGGGTGTGTAACTGCATTGTAGTGACATAGGGTACCATTAAAATTTGAAACCCACGATAGTGTCGGTAAGAGGGAAACACAAGAGTACATTCCTCATACCTATGAGAGACGTAGATGACATAATTAATAATAATGGGTAAATAAAAATTCCAAAAAATCAAATTGTAATGGAAACTAACTTGGTCGATATTCCTACTTTCACCAAATAGAGTTGATGATTTACCTGTTTCAAGAAGAGAACCATGTTTTGCTATTAAATAATATAATTCCAACTACCTCCTAGGTGTCTAAACCGTGAGTCCAAGTGTCTAGTTCAGTTTCTAGTTACTCCAGTTTAGTCGAGTTACACTACAGTCATTTATTGTTGATGTTCCCAATGTAATCCTATTTAACTATTTCGTAATATTAAGATGAACAATATTCTTCTCCACTTCTTTTGAGTTGTTCAATTTTTGTCATGGTATCGAAGCTAGCTTGCATAAGCCTCCCCAGAGAGCAACAACAGAGCCAAGTTGGAGCAGTAGAGAGGAGAGGTGAGCCTGCATAAGACTCTTTGATAGAGCAACATACGTTTGAGGAGAATAGAAGATGCCTTGTGAGAAGAAGCTGCTGAAGAAAAAAAGAAATAAAAGAAAGCCTGAAAAATAATTTTTTTTTCTGCATAACACTCTGGTTGATTAGGAAATCAGCGTTAGTCCTAACGCACTTCCTGTTCAAAAGTTTTGCGTTATGACGCTTAAGCCGAGAGCTGACGGTCGCGTTAACTGTCAATCTCTTGCACCCTTCTCAACTAACGCAAAGTCTCCGTGGATCGACAGTGTTAAGCTAAATGCGGGACATCGATTCATTACCTGCATTAAGCCTCTGGCATAGCGTGACTTCTGTAGATGGGAGAGTAAGAGTGTCATTTGAAATGACGAAGAAGGGTATTTTTTATTATCGTTGGAATTATATTTTTGGTTTTGGTGAAGATAAGAAAGGGAATGCGTTAAGGTATTTTTAAAACCCGTCTAAGTAGTTTTTCAAGCTTCACGTATTTAAAAAAACGGGAAGCCCTTTTATAAGATTGAAGAATTTTTTTTAAAGTTTTTTTTAAAAAAAAAAACTTCCAAATTTGCAAAGGGAAGAAGTCTTTTTTTTAAGAAAGGGATTTTTATTTTTATTTTTTATTTTTTATTTTTAAAGAGCTTGTGTTAAATTATTGTATGGTATGTGAAATTTTTTTTTGGGAGTTAAAAAAAAAAAACTTAGAAATTGTGAGAGCCCCCTGAAAGTGAATGTTTAAAAGGATTTTTTTTTGGAGAAGAGTATGATGCATATATAGACTCGTCTGTTTGTGGAAGCCAAGCAACGAGGTCATGGGAAAAGCCAAGAGGCTAAAGTAGAAACAGAAGATGTTCAAGATCTTTTTAGATCTGGAAATACGAAGGCAAAAAGATGCCTATGCATTAAGATGCATAAAAGGATCAATCGATGAAAGTATACTTCCCTTGATTTCAGATGCCAAGACAGCCAAGGAGGCATGGGATACCCTTGAGAGATGTTATGGTGCAAAGGGGAGCATTGAAGATGAAGATAAAGGTGGATTTGTAGTAGTAGATCTACATTGAGATGAAGAGTTTGTTGAATCCCACTGTGCTCGGTCATAGGTGGATGATGTCTGCGAAGAAAGTGTAGAAGAAGAAGAGAGAGAGCATGAATATGCTTGTGAACCCCGCTATACACAACTACATGTGGATGATGATTTGATGATTCTAGCAACGAAGCTTGCTAATGAAGATTTGATAATAGCAGCAACATCGCTTGCTAACGAAGATTTGATGATACTAGCAACATGGCTTGCTGACGAAGATATGATGAATCCATCAACAGAGCTTGTTGATGAATATATGATGATTCCAACAACATAGCTTGCTGACGATGATTTGATGATTTTAGCAACAGAAATTACTGATTATGTTTTGATGAATCTAGCAACACAGCTTGTTGATTATGTTTTAATGAATCCAACAACACAGCTTGTTGATGATGTTTTGATGAATCCAGCAGCATAGCTTGCTGATGAATATTTGATGAATCCAGCAACAGAGTTTGTTGATGATGACTTGATGATTCTTGCTGATGATGATATGACGATTCCAGCAACTTAGCTTGATGATGATATGGTAAATCCAGGGACTAATATTGTTGATGTAATCTTTGATAATGAATTTTTGGCTAATGATGACTGGTTGTAGATGATGCAACAAAAATATGATATTGACACGATGCTATTTGGTGAGATAAACCCAATTTAGTTAGTGGAAGACAACCTGATTGCACCAGCACAGGTTAGTGAAGAAAAGACAGAACCAGAAACAAAGATAAAGATAGTCTGCAAAGAAAAAGAAAAAACAAAGAAAGAGGGAGAGAAGGAAGAGAAATAAAAAAAGTCTCTCATTACAGCGCATAAGGAAGAAACAAACAAAGAAGCAGAGACAGAAGTAAAGAAAGAAGTCTGCAAAGGGAATGTAGAAACAGAGATAGAGGCAGAAGCAGAAAAGGAAAAACAATAGGAGAAAGCTCTCACTGAAGAGCAAAAAGACCAGAACCGGTGTCGTTCTCAAAATATTTTTTATTATAACATTGATTTCAGGTGTGCAGATACACAACTTGATTATGAAAAAGAGTTAAAGTTTATTGAAACATGGCTTGCAACATCATGTCTGGATGAGATCTACATAGAATATGTAGATATGAATGTTGAAGATGACATGCATGATCAACATGTCAATGAAATTTTCATCCATTGGAGTTTTGAAGAGATAAGATATTGTTCTAATCTTATGTTGCAGTAGATTGATGATGATAAGTGCACTATAGAAGAAAATTTGTGGTAGCAACCCACATTTCTTGAAGAATTCCAGAACATGCTTAGACAGCCTGGAACAGTAAAAGACCTGCACCAGCAAATCAATAAATTGAGTTTTGAAGAATACAAGAAAGCGAAAAATATGAAACAATTTAGAGGCTACAGAATCTGGAAAAAGAGAAGAAGAACACTAAATCTAGTTGAAAGTCAAATTTTAAATTGTAAGCCTCACTGAGACATAGACCAACAGGTATTCGAATTAAATTTTTATGTGGTTGAAATTAAAGGGGAGTGTTAAAGAATATAATCCCAACCACCTGTTAGGTATTTAAACCGTGAGTCCAAGTGTCTAGCTCAGTTTCTAGTTACTCCAGTTTAATTGAGTTACACTACAGTCATTTATTGTTGATGTTCCCAATGTAATCCTATTTAACTACTTCGTAATATTGATATGAGCAATCCTTTGCTCCACTTCTTTTCAGTTTTTCAATTCTTGTCATTTGCATGGAAATACCTGAAAATAAAGGCACAATAAAACTGTAAAGAAAGAGGTTTCCATGACATGCAGTTAGACATTACTAGATAAGTAACAGAAAAGAAACAACAGTAAGGACTTGTAAAAACAATGTACTTACCAATGTCCAACTTACAGAGGAAAACTCGACTTGAATGGCCAAACTGGTACCGGGAGAATATCCCTATATAAATGAAGCCATGAAAGAGGAAAATTATAACTCTAATTTTAAAACTTTACCCTCCTACAATGAGCTGAACAAGAACATATAGAATAAATTGGTTCAGTACTCACCCACTGTGTCCTCTGCACAAAGAAACCTGAAATACATGGGCATTTCTTTCCTCTGAGTAATCTATCATAACACCAATCAAAATTATTACGGTGGGGATATCGATTATAAATGGAAAATGACATTAAAGTATTATAATCAATGAAATTAGCACAACAAGAGGTACCAGATGATACCCATCCTACCAAGAATAGACGTAGTGCTACCATATATGACAATACCCAAATTTAGGATTATAGGGAACACTTGCAATAGTGGACAAGATCCATTATTAATGAGTTAGTGTTAGAACCTTGGAATAATTATTATTATGATTCATCTAAAATAATGGAAAAGAATGTACTAGGGAATAAGCAGACCAGCTGCGAGATGTGGATTCCTCTTAGAATCGGAGGAAGGACCCCTTAAACGATTCAAAAAATGACATCCATGGCACCATATAACTTCTCAACCTAAACAAGCATGGCTCTGTGCTAGGAATATTGTTTCCGCACCTAGGTGTGATGTGTATCCTTCATGGAAACCTTCGTGAGCCTCCATTTTGTTTAGATTTTCACATTTTTTGCTAAATATATCTGATGCCTTCACTGGGTGTTCGTGGTTATTATTATCCTTTTCCATAAATTATTGGACTATTATAAATGAATTAAGAGGTAACCTTTTATTATTCTATATATTCTCCTTGTTTTAGTAAATTGAAGAGATTTGTGCATAATATCACCAATAACATGTTATCCTTGTGACATCCGTATATTTCATGTTCAAACATCACAATTCCTATTCCGATTGTGTATTTCCTGTTCATGCAATACAAATCCTCTTCTCACCTCCAATATTTTCATACATCCAAATTCCATGATAGGAAATGACCATATGGGTTTTAAGGGGAAAAGGCTCAAGACGATGTTCTTTTTCCCTAATCGCGCCAACATCTTCAAAACAACGTATATATTGAAGGTCAAAGCATTCGGTCAAAATAATTTCAAGAATCCATAAGTTCTATTATGAGCATGATATTCCCATTAATACTATGGTAAAAATTTCATGATTTGATACCGGTAATGGTGTTTATATGTAACCATAGATTGATGGCGATCTGGTCAGATCAACAGACTCTTTATTTTGATTTAGAAATCAGTTTACAAACTCTAAAATTTTATGCACAGTTAGCCTTTGATCCAGATAATTAAGAGGCACTCATGCCATAAATAGGAAGGCTTTGTACTGTAAGATGGGACGATTGATAGGATTCGACATAGATATTCTGATAGGCAAGGATGGGAGTAAAGGGAATATTGTATTTCTAATGGGATGATCCTCAGAGGGACCATTGGAGCAAAGATCTACTCTATCTTATGCTAATGTGACAGAACTTTGAGAACAATGCAAACTCACATATGATTTATGCTTATTATTTATAAGTATTGTGGGAATCTGATTTAAATTTTATCAGGGAAATGAGCTCGGTGGTTTGGGCCCACCAAACAGTCAGGTGCCCCAAAACTCTTAGGATTTTCTCCATTATATTTTGATCAATGCATAAGTGTGAGTGTGATTAAGTATAACTTTCAAATTTTATTTTAGAATTCTCCTTTACGCTTTGATATTAAATTGCACAAGTCTGATAAATTAGTTTGATGGTATGGTTACTTTCTTGGAATTCATTACCATTCAACACATTGAGATTTTATATGTAATTAAGATGGAGAAAACAAAGCATATTTAGTAAGTGTATTTTTACTTAATTTCATATTTATTAAGAGATCATTGCACTATTTACTTTGATTCGATTTATCACATAACAAAATCTACTTTCAGTTTGTAAGGATTCAATGATAGAGACAACAACTGCTTATCATGAAGTAGGGGTATGATCACTAAGAGTTATGATTTGATTTATTATTCATATCATTTGAGCATTCATGAACACATTAAATTATTATGTGAAATTGATCCTCGAGTCTTAAGAGAACAACATTCATTCTTATCATTCAAATACCAAGATTAGCATGAGAATAACTTATCCTTGTTTCATTGACATAGTAAAGTTTTCAACAGAACTCTTTGAGAATACCTCTCGTCAAATGATATAATTGATGTCTTAAACTCTTGATTGAATACTGCATTATTTTAAGAAAAATAATTTCCATGTGATTCGTTCTAAGTAGCAACACCTCTACATTTGAAAGGAAGCATTTAATTATTTTCTCAAATTAGGATAAGACATAAATCAATTGAAATTGACTTCATCTTCTAATTCCTAATTTTACTTCATGCTTTCCTTATTTTCCAGTAACCCTTAAAGATGTTTTGAAAACATAATTATACCCTTTTATTTCCTAAATGGTTTGTTAGTTTGAGTGGAATCTACTTTCGATTGTCCCCATTAGTGGAATTTTGAGGTCTAAAATGGGCCTCCTAAGAAAAATGTACAACCAAAAATAAATTTATAGGAACCAATAGGATTGAAGATGATGATGTCAACCATGAGGGATGATTCACCATTTTTGGAGTCAAAAAGTAAAAAGATGAAAAAATAATAAAATAATAAAACTACTTTTCCAACTCGTATTTTCGACTTATCTCCCGAAGGTTTTACTCAAATTTAGAGTGGGATTACTTGTTGGATAAAAAATTTAGTTCCTTATCTAACAAGTACCCATGTTGCATACTTTCAATGGACACTGCTACATGAAAAATTAGAAATACATGAAAAAACATGATTTCAATCACGGTTTTCATGTATTTCGGTTTTTCCCTATAGCAAGTACATAAAAAATATGCAACATGGGTACTCCTTGGATGAGGAATCAAATTCTGCATACAGCGAGTGTTACCACTTGCAATTTGAGTAAACCCATAGGGAGATGAGTTGAAAATACGAGTTGAAAATATAGTTTTTTCTTTTTTCCCTCTAAAATTTGATGATGTTATATAATCTTATTTTATTATTTCCACTATTATTTTATAATTTCCTTAGGAGACTTGTTTTAGACATCAAAAATCCCCTAATTCCTGGATAATTGAGGCAACCTTTCCAGAGGAGTCAGTCAACCCAGAAGAGGAGCGAGAAGTAGGTTCATAGTGTGTTCTCCTTACCTTGAAGAATCTCATTCTTTTTCCTGAATGATGCCCTTTTAAGAGATTTATTTTTATTCTGCAGATCCCTAAGGACTTCTTCTAGCACATATTGTGCTATGCCTCAAAGTTTACTAACTGAGATTGAAAATTTAAATGTTCGTCTAAATTTTTCATTTATACTGCCCAATATTTTGGCATTGTTGTTGGGGAGGCATTGTAGGATAAGGCCTTTGAGGTTTGTCATGCTTTTTCCATTTTATTTTCAAGTATTTTTTTTAGACTAGTGTGATACTCCTTGCTTTTTGAATCATACTATAATATATTTCCAGAGAGCTCATGATCTTGGTTTGTTTTCTTTGACTCCAAATGAGTTTTTAAGTGTGATTCTATTTACTGCAAAATGTGATGCCTGGTTTGGTTTCCTTTTATACAAATGATTTTTTCTCTAATACTTGGGTGTCTTGTTTTATTTTTAATTATCATTTAAGTGTCATTTTCTTGCTAAAATCATAATCCTGTTTTCTTTCTTTGGTTTTCTTATTCTCTTAGTGCTATATGAACACCTATATCTAATCCATGCACGAACAAGATATACCAACTAGCTTGTTGAAAACAGAGAAATTGTATTTCAAGGAGCTTTTTTATGAGGAGTTTGAGGCTAATATCAATAATCCCATGCACCTATTTCACAGATTAGTTGGCAGGAACTCTCAAAGATGGAGGCTCAAAGTAGTACATGGAGAACCTCTCTTCATTTGGTAAGAAATGGAAAATATTGTCACTTTTGAATTTCTTATCAAAGATATAGGAGTGGAACAAATGCATAGTATTCCCTCATCTGCACTACCAAAATTTCGTGGTTTGGAAAATAAAGGCCCATATATATATATTATTTTGAGTTTGAAGTACATTGTAGAGGATATGGTTATTGTACTAATAATCAAAGGTTTGAAGTGTTTCCTCTTACTCTAAAAGAAGCACCTCTCTGATCTTTCATGAGCCTTTGAGGGAAATGCATTCAAACATGGGAATACATGAACACTGTATTCTTGAAGAAATACCAAGACTACTGTGAGGCTGACAAAGACATTTTTCCAATAACACAATGGGAAAATGAAATTTTAGAGGACTATTCTGAGCAATTTTGATAGAACCTTCAAAAATTAAAACTTAAACATAATTTGGAAAAAAGAGACCTTGAAAACACTCCTACTCAAATGAATTAAAGACATTTTTTTACAAAATTTAAATATTATAGGAGAAAGTGATGTTTTTCACTTATAATACAATGATGTTTGTGAATTATGCATTAGGTATTGAATTGGAAACCCCAAGATCGGTAACAATTCTTGATAATGTTCTAAATTTTTTGAATCTGCTACAAAATAGGAGTTACAAAAGCTTCTCCAAATTTACAATTGGATGATTTGCAGGAAGAATAGAAGCAGTCCAAGGAAGATGAATCAAATAATTTCCCATTACTTCTAGGGTTACAACAATTATTCAAGGAATCAAGCAGGGAAATAAATCGACAACCATGTATAACTCAAAAATCACCATCATTTGATACTTGGAATAGTATTTATTCTCCTCAATATGTTCCTGAGCATATCTATAACTCTACAATTCCATGGAACACTAATAATCCTCCTCTAATTCAATAACCCACCTTATCACCACATTGGACATATTCCTCGAGCCATATATTCCCACAACCTCAAGTATGGTTTGGAGCCTCATCTCTAGGGAAATTCCCCATGAAAACTCCATTACATATGCCACAACATCTAAAATTCGTGTATAATGCACCACCATGTTATCCTTCTTTATGGACCTAATAATTTGCGCAACCAAATCCTAATTCTCATTATCAAGTTGCACATCAATTTAAAACACTTAATTTTCCTACTCACTCCCCTACTAAATTCAATGTGTTATATTTGAGAGAGGAGAGAGGAGTAAATTCAGAAACTTCCCCTATTACCAAACAAAATTTACCTCAGGAGGAAATTTTAATCCATAAACCATTAGAGGAGAAATATATGATTGGAACTTGTTCTAAAATTGTTGTTGAAGCTCACCAATAAGAAAACCCTAGAATTTACATTAACCAACCTTGTCAATATGAAGAGAGAAAAAATTAAACAGTGGAAGAACTGTACAAGTTGGAGAACCTTGAATACGTGGGTCCTATTGAAGCCTGGTCCCAAACAATTTTTAGAAAACCCCATTCCCTCATTAACCAGAAACTCTTGGTACCATATCAAGTAAATAAGTTGATTTCTCATACTCCATTATGCGAGGAAGTTTACATTTTAAACCTGAGTGTGAGTATATTTAGTATTTTTTTATGAACATGGTTACATTGGAAGTACTGCTATACTTAAAAGGAATTCTTCAAATTTTAGGATAGGGTAGGATAGCAGAATAAATCAATGCCATGAATAAACATGTTACAAAAATGATATTATGGTTTTGACTTCCAAAGCATAGCCGCTGAAACTGCTTATTGATCCACATTAGTTGTGAGCACACACATATGAGGAAAGTCTTGTTTATTATGATTCACTCTAATACCTCAGAATTTTGTAAGAGTTACCATGATTAATAAATCTAATGAGTTGTCACCTAAGATATATATTTTTAGTTTCTCTTAGAAGATATCATCGAAAAAAATCATATGGCAGACCACTCTTGTAAAGATCATAATGAGCCATTCATGAGAATGCTAGAATTATTGACTTAAAGAACCTTTTAGTCATTATCTGAGACATCATATTTAATGAGTCTTCGGGATAGAGGAACTATGCAGTAATTATTAGTCATTAAAACCCTGTCACAACATCCCATACTCTTAAGGAGTAAGTCTGCATCCCCACGTATTCAGTAACCTTTGGATTTAATTATCTCCAAAGTTTAAAACGATTCATAGGAGATAAGGAGGTATCCTTATGAGCCAAGATACCATGATCATGAGAGATAACATGAATGACATTACTGCTACAACTGACCAAGCCAGAGAAATGGCTTTCAGTTCAAAAGATAGAGGATTGGAGGTCTTAACACGAACTGGTTGGGTCATCGATGTTACTTCTTCTAAGTGGTACTACCATCAGTTGATTTCCAAGCCAGGATAGTGGCCTTCATCTAATTTTTTAAACCGAATAAGATAAATCTAGATATATATTTATTAACTGGGACATAAGCATTTCGTTGGTTAGAAAGACACCCCTGTCAAGGCTATGGATGCATGCATGCAGCAGGGCAATGTCTATGGTATTAAAGTTAATTTCACACTATGACTTACTCGGTTATATTTCTCTTTCCTTAAAATATCATCATTTTATTTCTTAGAAAATGGTTTTAAGACGTTTTGAGCATGATGCCCTGGTTTTTATTTTTGAAAAATTAGGAATATTTAATGAATGTGGTACCATTAGTGCATGTAATTCTTCGTAATGGATTAAGAAGAAATTTAGTCTTGCGCTTGGGTGAAAAAAATATTTCGAGTGGTCAATGAAGAATTTTTTGATTGATCTAGGAAGGTGTCATGTTGCTCTATTTTATGTTTCCTTTTCTGGCATCATAGCTCACTTTTATCCATAATAAGGTATTTATATTAATGAATTACTTGCTAATGATTACTCACGAGTTGTTGATAAAAAAACATGTGTTTTGATTTCAATTTCCTATAATAAAAATTACATGGTCTAAGTACAATATATTTATAATAGGTGCAGGAACACTCTGGCAGTCTTCTTGAAATTTCATTTTTTTAGGAGAGATTCTTTTTTATCATTTTTGCTAATAAGGCTTTGACTTTAAGGAGAAAACAATGGAATCTTCGAAAAATAAGGAAGTAGATGTATGCATTGTGGTGCAAGGGAGTTGCTCTGTAGTTTTTTTGTACAATTATTGCTTTCCTACACCTGATTTTGGATGACTTGAATTGATCCTGTTGTATGACGATACTCCTTTTTCTTCCCTTGGTACTCTTATCATTGCTACACTTGATGCTTTCATAATGATTGTGGCATGTTTTAATTGGCACTAATACCATGATGTTAGAGACTTGTTGCTGATTTTTGTTATCACTTTTGTATGAGCCAAAAAATATGCTACTCGTAACAAGATTTTATAAAGGGGAGATTAAAATTTCTAGAAACATGGGGAAGGCACTTGAGCATTACAGTTAATAGAGTAGGGCTATAGGACTCAACCATGTATTTTTGTAATTTTTTTTCTTTATCTTAGGGTTTGGATTGCAAGAGGACATGCAAAGAGATCGATGTAGGGGAGTGTTGAACCTCCATTTTTTCTATATTTTCACATTTTTTGCTAAGGATCTCTTATGCCTTCACTCAATGCTTGTAGTTATTATTATCCTTTTCCATACATTATTGGAATATTATAAAGGCATTAAGTGGTAACATTTTATTATTCTATAAATTCTCCTTGTTTTAGTAATTTGAGGATATTTGTGTGAAATATCACCAATAACATGTTATCCTTCTAACGGGTGTATATTTCCTCTTCCAACAACACATTTCTTGATCCAATGGTGTAGTTCTTATTTGTGCAGTACATATTTTTTTCTCACCTCCATGATTTTCATATATCCAATTGCCATGATAATAAATGAGCGTATGAGTTTTGAGGTGAAATGGCTGAAGATGGTGTTGTGTTTCCCTAATCACACTAACGCCTTCAAAATAATGTGTAGATTTAAGTTCAAGGCATCTAGTCAAAATAATTTCGACAAACCATCAGGTTTATTAACAACACGATATTCCCATGAATATTATGATGAATATTTCATGATTCAATACCGGTAATGGTGTTTATAGGAACCTCAGATCGATGGGGATCCATCCAAATCAACAGAATCTTTATTTTGGTTTAGAAATCAATTTACAAACTCTAAAATTGTCTACACTATTAACCTTCAATCTAAATAATTAGGAGGCACTACTCTTATAAATAAGAAGGATTTATACTATACGAGGGGATGATTGATAGGATTCTATATAGATATTCCCATAGGCAAGGAAGCAAGAAAAGGGAAGATCATATTTTTGGTGGGATGATCCTCTCAGGGGACCACTAAAGCAAATCTCTGCATTATCTTATGCTGATGTAACAAGACTTTGACACTAATAAAAACTACCATATCATTTATTCTTGTTGTTTCTAAGTATTCTAGGATTTTGATTTAAATTTAATCAAGGCAACGAGCTGGGTGTTTTGGGCCCACCCACCAATCTGTTGCCCCAAACCTCTTAGGATTTTTTTCATTATTTTTTATCAGTTCATAAGTGTGAGACTATCATTAAGTAGAAGCTTTTAATTTTATTTAAGAGTTATCTTTTATACTTTGATATTAAATTGCACAAGTTTGATTAATGAGTTTTATCGTATGGTTACTTTCTTGGAATTCATTACTATTCAACAAATTGGGATTTTATATGTAAATTGAGATGGAGAAAACATAGTATATTTAGTAAGCATATTTTTACTGAATTTCACATTTATTAAAATATCGTTGCATTATTTAATCATATTCCATTTATGACATAACAAAATTATTTTCATTTTTTAAGAATTCAATGATAGAGACAACACCTGCTAACCAAGAAGTAGGGGTATGATCACTAAGAGTTTTGATTTGATTTATTATCCATATCATTTGAGAATTCATGTACAATTTAAGTTATTATGTGAAATTGATCATCAATTATTAAGAGAACAATATTCATTCTTATAATTTAAATACAAGGATTAGCATGAGAATAACTTATCTTTGTTTCATTGACATAGTAAAGTGTCCAACACAACTCTTTGATAATACCTCGGGTCAAAAGATATAATTGATATATTAAACTATTGATTGAATACTGCATTATTTTCAAAAAAAAAAATCCATGTGATTCCTTCCAAGTAGCAGTAGCTTTACATTTGAAAGGAATCATTTAATGATTTTCTCACATTAGGATAAGCCTTAAATCAGTTGAGAATGAGTTCATATTATAATTCGTAGTCTTACTACATGCTTTCCTTATTTTCCTGTAATAATTTAAGAGGTTTTTAAAACATAATTTCACCCTTTTATTTCCTGAATGGTTTGTCCATTTGAATGGAGCCTACATTCCCTTGTCCCCTAGATAACCAAGGTAGGCTTTCTGCAAGAGTCACTTAACCTAGAAAAGGAGCCTAAAGGAAGTTCACAGTGTGTTCTCCTTACCTTGAAGAACATAGTTATTTTTCCTGAATGATTCCTTTTTAAGAGCTTTATTTTTATTCCACATATCAATGAATATTTCTTCTGGAAAATATTGTGATATGCGTCTAAGTTTACTAACTAGATTGACAATTTAAATGTTGGTGTAAATCTTTCATTTATACTGCCAAACAAACCCCCACCTGCCTACTCCTATCCTTGGAGTGGCCATAGATCAAAACTTCTCAAGTGAGCCATGTGCAACGAAAAAGGGGAGAGTCGGCTGACAACAAGCAAAAGTAAAGAAACATATAAATGGTTTAGGGATTTCCGAATAGGTAGAAACCCTCAAATTTCCTCGATCGATCCTGAAAATAGAAAAAAACCAAAAAATTGGAAATTATCTCACCTGCATGTGACTCTCACATGAAATAGGGGATGCGACATCAATGGATTCACCACATAGTTGCCCAGGTGTACCCCACTTTGTGGTTTCCAGATGAATGAATTAAATAACAATTGGAAAATAGAACTATGTGGAAAAATATGTATTTTTCTAAGTTTACATAATGTAACACCCTCTTCCAACATCTACCTAGGTAACCAGAGAATTGTGGAAAACATGTGACGAGAGGCTACTATGATTAAATTAAACCTCCTAGGTGAACTTAAGGAAGTGGAATCAATAAAAAATATTCACACATACCTTGTACATCAACAATAACACTTCCAAGAGCCAACCTAGCCATTCAGGAATCCTGTCCCTAGAACCCACTGAAATATTTAGCTTCTCGACTTCTAGATGCATGTATATACTTGTAAGCCAACATCTAGGAGGCTCTCAATGCATGCATAATATAACATGCGAGCATCCAAGGACTAAATTACTCATTGTTGTGCCAACGTTCCTGGTATTTGAGATAATTTTTTAGGCTCAGAATCCAATTCAATTCCCATATTTTCATAACAAGTTCAGAGATGAATTATAAACATTGATACATTTACAAAAATATCCATGAGGACTAAAATACACCGCTACTAACCATGAAGATATTTTCATCAAACATGACACAATAGAACAATAGAACAAAGCAAAAGGGTCACATGCTTATATGAGAATCGCTAAGAATAATTGAATCCCTACATCATTAGTTGTAATACAATCTATTTGACCATAGATAAATAGTGTATTCATTTACAAGTAAAAGCATGGGAAGATCCACACATCATCACTATTAAAATACATGCTTATAACCAAGATAATAAAAACATAAATATGATGGATATAATAGCAATATAATCCACATATAAATCAATACATTTTCATACAAAATATGAACAAAATGAATTTCTCCTTAATGAATGTAGAAATGAATTGGAGATGGGACTTCCATGTTCCACCTGACCATAGGTTGGTTCACCCAAATATCTCTTTGGTGAATCACGCCTATGCCATATTCCAAGCATGATTGTAGGATTTTTTCAAACACATTAAAAAAAATCAATATAGAGATTCCACAAGACAAACCACCTCAACCCTCAACTACTGATTCCACCTTAGGGTCAGACATCACAACCATCATGGATTGGTTTCTATTCAAGTTGTTCTAGGGCTCTAGAGTATTTTTTCCAACTAGGGCTTCTAGGACTAGTAACTCAACTACAAATGTTATAGGGCTTCTAGAGTGTTTGTATAACCAGGGCTTCCAGGACTAATAACTCAACCCACCTAAGGATTTTAGAGAATTCGTTCAACCAAGGCTTCCAGGACTATTAACTTAACCCACAATTGTCTGTCGAGCTTCCTGAATGTTTATCCAACCAAGGATTCCAAGAACTAATAACTCAACCCACAGCTAAAGGAACATGAGAACAAAATAGAAAAAAAACAATTAAAATCATGCCACTACACCATGGTTATTCAAGAAATGCCAAGGCTAGCCAAATACAATTTCAATGCAAGAAATCCTCCATGGAAATGACATATCATGGCCAATAAACCACATGCATACACCATGCATGCCAAAACTTGTGAGGAAAAAATACATGCGACTTGGTACCTACAATCAAAACTCATGGTATTTGTTGATCCCGATGTCCGCTTGTGCTTTCGTTCTCTTCCTTTTCCTTCTTGCTCCAAATTTACAAGTATGCCACACCCTCCAAGGGTTCCCCATGAAAATTCAAAGTATCCAAGAGTATGAGAGAGAGAGAGAGAGATAATAATGATATAGCTCCAAAAATTCATTGACCAAAGGTACCAACTAATCCCCATAAGCCTTTTTATCAATTAGGCCTCTATTTTCTTCATTTTCCATTATTTTCCTTCATTTTCCTCCTCACATGAAACATGTGACATTTCATCTCCATTTTCTCCTAATTTCAATTATTTTCATAAATAAATGTGCCACAAATACTTTTTTCTTATTTAATGTCTTATCCATTGCCTTTTTCCATTTCCATAGCCATAATAAACCATGCGAACACCCACACTAGTATGTTTTTCCCAACATTCAACTTCGAACATGTGTCCCATCAATTGTTGTTATTATTTTAACTTTATTACATGTAATTTTCACAAGGGATGTTATAGAACCATCCCCCTTGGGGGACACCATCCTTGGTATTCAATCACACATATACATCAACAACACTACCAAAAAGTAAACATACTTCCCTTGGATCTTTATAACATAGCTTGATGCAACATTTACAATGATCACCCTATTGAAAAGAAAACCAACATGACATCATAACAACATGATAAATATAATGACATGCCACTCCTATCACTTATTCAATATTTATAACATAGATCATGGTGATATTTACATCCATATACATAAGTACACATAACAGAACATCACATCAAAAAATATACGAAAGCATCATCGAAACATATGACAAACATATACTAACATCACACCAAAAATGCTTTGCCTCAAACGGAAAACAAAGAATGATACATAGCCTTCATCTGATATCCTATCTCCCATGTAGCTTCATCGGGACCAAATTTCTTCCATTGAACTTTAACTTGCTCGATGGCTTGATTCCGGAGCATGAGAATTTTTTTCTCCAAAATGTACCATAGTTTCGGTTGGAATTCTCCTTTTGGCTCTGCCACCAATACTGACCTTTCAATAACATGATAAAAATATTTAACATACTTCTTGTTAGGGTCCTATAATTTATAGGATCTAAAGGAGATAAGATATTTTCTCTGAGTTATATCATGTTGTAAATAATATTTCAATTTGCAAATTATTTCCAAAAAATATATGAAATAAAATGAAAAGAGGGTATTTAAAAACAAAAAATATTGAAGGAAAAAGAAATAAAACAAAAACAATGAAAATGATGAAAAATAAATATGAGTCCCAAAAAAAAAAGAAAAGAAAGAAATAACACTGAAAGCGTTGCAAATCAAAATGCCACTATTTGATATATAGTTTCATTCTATTAAATAAAATGAAGGTTGTGTGCAGCTTGTTCAAAATGCCACAATCATTGTTCTTTTGTTTGATCATATAACTTAATTGTGGTTAAATAAGTTTAAAATTAGGTTAATTAGATTAGAGAATAATCTTAGCCAAACTATTTAATCTTGGTTAATTTTAGTTAGATAGAAAATAATATTGATTCAATTGTTTAAATTGAATCAATGGAGAGATAAGGGGATGGTTTAGAATAGGTTTTTTTTTTCATAAGAATTTAAATGAGGGTTTTCTAGTCTAAATGCACCCTTAGGAAGGAATGAATAAAATTATTAGTTCTAGGACAAGGTGAAAATTTGAAATTTAAAAGACAAATGTGGTTAATTTTTGTAATCTTAGCCTAAGTGTCAAAGCATTATGGAAAATGCATGAAAGGCTAATTTTTCAATGTATTAATGTTTTAAACCCGAAGTTCAAGCATATTATAAGGTAGCTACATGAAAAACACATTTTTAGCGTTGTGATTAAGTCGCGCTAATTTTGCAACCGCTCTATCGACAACAGTGCCTGATCAACAACCCAGGTTCTTTTTCGGCCCCCCGTTGCTATTATGTCTTCCCTGGAATGGGAAGGGGGGGGGGTCCAAAAATGCTATTTTCCATTGCCTGGTCCCATGAAATGTGGTGCACTCTCCATGTTTTTCACCCCCCCCCCTCCCCCCCCCACCCCACTCTGCATCAAACCACTTACCATGCTCAACCCCCTCTAAAATTTCACGACCCTAATCCCTTTCCTGCTATCCCTACCGATGCTCCCCCTTCTACTCATCCTATGTTGCGTGGAAGTATCTGTTGTGCAATTAAAACATTTCTCGAGAATTACTGTTGCTCCATTTAATTTCTCACAGGAAATTGTTTGAAATCTAATGGAACTGCACCTGAAATAGAAAACTCACAGAATTTTAAAGCCATGAACACATTTCCATCATTTTTTTTCTACTGCAAAATTTCTCAATTTGTTTCATTTTCCACATTTCCTAGAGCTCCACTGCTATTCTTCCAAGTGATCAAACATATGATCAAGCGACCAAACATCCCATTCCTTCTCTAATCTGGAAAAATCTTGCTGACATCCGAGGTAATATTTCATTTTCCCCCTCCCTCGTTCTGCAAATTCTCCATTAATAAGATGCCTCAGAAGAAAAACCAGGAGGATTTTGTAAATACACTTATCCACCCCCCTCTAGATTTGTACCATATCCTTTTAGCTGATCAGGATTATAAAATATTTGAGACACAGTGTCAGTTCAAACTCTTCGGACTCTACTATTGGCTTGAAGATAAATTTGTGGAAAATACTGATGAAATTGGACTCTAGGAGTCCAATCTCCCCCATTATATTTTTCACCAAACATCCTATTTAGCTAAAGTCACAATAAAATTCCAAGCCTTCTATGTACCAAACCAGAGAGAAATAATAGCCCCTACAGGTGATATTATCTTCACCATTACTACTAAAACCATAGATCAAATTATGCAGGCCCCATATTTAGAGAAAAGAACCACATTTTCAATCGAACCTTTCACAAAATTATACCAAAATATTGATTTCGCTAAAAGAGCCTGTATTTTTTACCCTTTTTTACTTGAAAACATATAATTACCAAGAAATAATCCACCTTATTCTTCCTCTATTTTCCCTGATCAAGCCAAGTAAATTATATCTGTGAAATCCTACATTTCAAGCTATTATTTTGATCAGTGGGTACATGAACCCATCTTAGGTTTCCGGTCAATATTTTCCACAGATAATAAGCCTTGAATTATTTTCAATTTCTATCAATTTCTGGCTGATAATATTCATGAAAAATTCCTAAAGTTACCAACTGAGGGATTGTTCAAGTAAACTTCAATTCTGGTTTACATTTTTATCTATTATCAACTAGAAAAATTTAAATTTCTATGCAAAAGTTAGATGAAGAAGGGAATGAGTAGTTGGTGATATTATGGACTTCCCTAGTGAGGAAGGAGAGAGAACAATACACTTACAAGTAGTATATTGAGTAATTTTTACATCCAAAAATGAGTATCTTAAACAGTTCAACATAGCCAAGGATCAATGGGTAGATAAAAATAATTTTACACCTAACAGAACAAGCGAAGAGTAGAGACTGGTACTTGTACTAGAACTACACTGAAATTAGAGTGTATGGGTGTGATTTGGAACCATACAAAGTGCCAAAATACCTCCCCATGAGTATATTTCCATTAGAATATATTAGAAAAATAATCAATTCAGATGAAATACACTTTGTTTAAGCCAAAAAGAAGTCACAGTTTAGAATCAAGACAAACGTTGGCTCTTTTGTGTGTAACAGCATATGAGTAGGAGAAGAAATAGATAAGATTCTCAAAGAAATCAAGTTCAGTTTAAGTTTCACATGGTCTTATGACCCTATGGGTATAATTTCCAAATTGAGAGTGGAAAACTAAAATAATTCATATACTCATACGAAGAGGCCTGAAATTGAAATATATGTGAACCAACAGACTTGTACAGAAAATACCATGCAATAATTTGAAGAGTAGCTTGTTTCTACTTCAACTTCACAAACTCTTTCATTGGGAGAAAACAACCAAAATATAGACAGAAGAGGAGTCACCTTCAGTGACAGATAATGCAAGGAAAGTGTTTAAAATCATGTACATAGAGATGATAAAATTGAATCCTAAATTAGATGCAGAGAAGAATATAGAACATGAAGTTTCCATGATATTCAAAGAAACAGCATCTTCATCTCAAGCAGACAAAAAAATTGTTGCATCTCCAACAGTATCATCGGTATTCTAGGGTTAGAGAGACACAATGCAGACTATTTGGTCAATTTAATTATTTTAAATTGATTAGATAAATTATCGACTAGAGTTGGTAAACTTGTGAAGTGAAAATGCACAATATATGCTAGAAGCCTCTTTTATTCATTTAGTTTATTGGTGTGATGATTGGATTTGTAGAGATTACTTCTAAGGATTTTTTTATTCTTATCTTCCTAATGAAATTTATAAATTTAAATTACAACTAGGTTTAAAAATCAACATTCTTTCCACTCTGTAAAAACTGAAAGAAACATTCTTTATCTTATGAATAAATCTTAACTAATTTATTTTTTAGTATCTAAAAATTATTATTCTCTAACATTATTGTGCATGAAGATAAAATTAGATTCTAGAAAAGGGAATTTATACATTTTTATGTTTTTGAAATGAAATGTGATGGAAATGAAACTTGTAAAGAAATCACTATTGCTCTTGAA
This sequence comes from Pinus albicaulis, assembly GCA_034641835.2. Taxonomy (NCBI): domain Eukaryota; kingdom Viridiplantae; phylum Streptophyta; class Pinopsida; order Pinales; family Pinaceae; genus Pinus; species Pinus albicaulis. Next base: position 896,223,474 of record CM076583.1, on the reverse strand, counting down.
AAGAAATCACTCATGAACAGAAAAGAGCACACACACATGCTGAAAGGATATCACTCAATCACTATTGTTTTGAAAATAAATCACACATGCGCTTGAAATAAACCTCTCATGAACTTGTAAAACTACTATAAAATAAATCACTGTTGCTCTAGAAGTAAAACTATGAATATTCTGCAATTTGACACTTCGAAAGGAAAGATTGATAAATCTACATCACATGATAAAAGAAGACTTATGAAAGAATATACATCAAATAGAAAAAATTAATTTGAGAAACAACTACAACAAATGACAAATTGGTATTCTGAAAACAACTAGGACAAATGATAAAATGAAAACATGAAAACTACATTAAAAACATAAAATGAAAAACCTTCATTGTTTGCAGGGGACCTCCACAAATAGGTGGTCTTAAGCTTCACATAAACATTCAGCTATGCATCAAATATTCAAGGTAAATCTTCATTAAAAAGGAATTAAAAAAAGAGTTTTAAAACTTCACAGTATGCTTTAGAAAATTAAACTCTCTTCTTTGTTGAAATGGAGTGTTTATATAGGGTTGTAGTGTAACTTCATGGACATTAATATGGCTAAAGATCATAACAGAATGGAAACCTATTTGTCACGAATTTGATGAACCATGGTCAATTTGAACCTTTTTTTTCTTGATTGGGGGTTTATTGGCACATGGACACAATGTTTTCTCACGCAACTACAAAATAAGGCTCCAAATAACCTGAAATATCTCTCAAATGCTAATGAATTTGGGAAAATGGCTCACATGTGGCTTAATTGGGCCAATTTTGAACAAAACCCATCTTTTTTTTTTTGCAATATTCGCTTTCGTTTGCTCAGAAAATGTGTTTGAATTTGACTGGTCAAAATAGCTATGATTTTCCCTTGATCTTTTCCTGGAGGTCCATATGTGCAAAATGGGTAGAATTTGACCAAACAAAATCCATATTTAAGCTTCTAGAAACAATTTCCATGTGTTGGATTTCATTCTAGAGTGGTGCTACCACCTCCACCATGGAGACGACTTTAGAAACTATAGAAACTTGAACTCTCAAACTATCATTAGTAAAACCATGCATAATTCTCTTTAATTCATTAAAAGTAATAGAAATAATAATAATAATAAACCATGTAAACATGTATGCAGGAATTTGGTGTGTTTATGAAGAAAAACGGTTAAAAATGATGACAATGGGTGAATGGAATGATGCAAAAATGGATGGTTTCATCAAAAAAATTATGAAAAATTGGAGGCTCAACACATACTTGAAAGGTTATTCAAGGAGAAAAATAAAAGAGAAATTTTGAAAAAATCAGAGAAATCAAACTTAAGAATGAGATTCTTAAGAATAGCACTTATACTTAGTTTTGGAATCAGACTTCCAACTCATAGAGGAGACTCCTTTTAGTTTTTTATTAAGAGAAAGGGAAGATGCAGATGGCCTTCCTTGAGGATGAAATCCCACAACCCAAATCAACATCAGATTATAATAAGACAACATTTAAGTTTGACACTAACGATAAACATCCCATTGATCAAATCATGGAGAATTTTAGGGGCTAATATTTGAAGGTGGGATGATTTTCCATGATTTCTCCATAAAAAAGATTTGCCAATTTCCACTTTTTGTATAAATAATTTGCCCACATTTTACAATATAAAATTATTTTACCTTAAAAATTTCCAACATTGTATAAATAGTATATATAAAATCATTATAAATTTGAATAATTTTACAAATACACCAATAAGAATTTTATACTTTTCATATTATGGGCTAGTGAGGTTTGCCAATGTTTAAAACTTCAAGATAATTTTCCATCCTTAAAATTTTTCCTGGATCAAATGGATATGCATAAACAAACTGGTGAGGTGATTTGTTCTATTATAACCAATACCACTACGACTGTTTCTAAATTGCAGGTTTCACTTTCCAACATTCTGTATCAACTGAAGATGGAGAATATTTCTTCTCTAGCAAAATATACCAGGTTCAAATCTCTGGAGGATTTGGTTGTGAAGATGTGCTATGATCTAGAAAGCATGGAAGATGCAGAGGAATTGATTAAGAAGAAGAATGCTAACATTGCAACATTGAGAAAGAAGTTGAAGTTTCCAACAACTGAAGATCCTCTCACAAAAGAATTTGAAGAATCTGAGACTTATAAAGGAGACATGCTGAAGTTAATCATGAAACAAAATTATCAAATTAGACACATCAGAACAGAGCTTGAGAAAATGATTAAGAAAAAAAAGCAGAGTTCAAAATTATTCATGGTCCCTCTAGATATTGTACCTCTTGCGACAATCCCCATTACAACAGCTGTGTTATGATTGTAAAATTGTACAAGAAAAGGTGACATTATTTAATGTCAGGAAGAAGGATTTAGAAGGTTGAAAGACATTAGAGAATCTTGAAGTACTTAAAAATCTCTAAGGTTTGAGGAAAAAATTAAATTTTAACTAGTCATAAATGCTTTTGCATGCAAAATCCTTCGATAAGCGCGGCTTTGTGTGCATTTTGACCCAAAAAGTGTGCAATCCTGGGAGTGGCGGAAGTCACTTTTTGGGACCAAAAAAATTACACTCCAGGACATTGATTCGACACTTGAAGCCGACTAAGGACAACCACACAAGCTTCCTTAGGACATAAAGGGAGCACACAATGGAATCATCCCCCTCTCTTGTGTCACCATCCACAATGTATCAAGGGAGGGAAGAAGGCTTTGAATTCTCCTATAAAAAGCCACCAAGAGATGAGTAACTTGAGAGCACATTGTTACGTTGGCCAAATTCCCCCAAGCAATACCAACAGTGTGTGATCCGGAGCAGAGATAGAGGGGACTCATTTGTTGGCCATCCAATAACTTCATTCCACCATAGTTGAGGGAGGGAGACTTTGTGCCAAGGAAAATCCGAATTAAATACATCCTTGCATAGGGACCTAGGACCTCAAGTTCTAAGGGCCCCTTGGCAAGTGGGTTAAAGTTTCATCCTCATTTGCTACCAGCACTCAATAATATGAGATGTAAACAACGTTGTTTGGATTATTGAAGTTGTTTGACTCTATTTAGAGCTTTTGTGTTATTTGTTTTAGTTTTAGTTTAGTTTTTATGTTTGAATATGCATACTATTTCTCTATATATGTGTTAAAGTCCCATAATTCCATTGCATCAACATGGTGGATAACAACCCGATCCGGACCTTGAAAGAAGTTCCTCTTCCATTTGGTATAGTGGCTTTGACTGGGGATAATGGGACCAGTTTCCCAGCAAGGATTGATATGATGATGGTGGGTTTGATATAAGGTGAAATGGAAAATGATTTTAAACTAAAATAAATGATCTATTTAAACAACAAACACATGCCTCTATTTAACCTAATATTTATCCTAATATGTACTCGGAAATAACTTAAATCATCAAATCTATAGATATATATTAAAGAAAAAGTAATAGAGATCATTCAATTGCTATAAGAGATGAAAGTGTTAAAGATAATTATTTTTACTAGATAGTTAGAAAAGATAATTGTGAAAACTATATCGCATATATCAATTGATGATATACTCAATAAGGAATTATAGTTGAAACATCATAAAAGAGTGCTTTAATGAAGAACTCTAACTCAAATCTCATACATAATACAATATAAGGAAGATTATTACTAATAAATAAACAAAACTCAATCATAAATATAGAATTACCGGATATGAAAGGTCCTACTCTTGAAATCAACAATGTTCATTTGCTTCTTTTCAACCAAATACACTTGAAGAGTACAAAAATGAAAATTCAATAGCATATGCTTTAATATCCAATAAAATCAAGATCTCGTTCCATATATTTCATCAGAGAAATCCCAAAAGTACAGAAGTGCAATATTTTGCAAATATTTTTGATAAAATCCTAGACCCCTCTCTAAATGCATGAGAGAGGTTTAAATAATATTACATATGTATAAAAAATGTGTTATTACATAAAATCTGAGGAGGTTTCAAACAACCTTCCTCATAATAGGAAAAATAAAAAGATAAAAACTAAAAAGTATGATGACATTCTTTCTCATGTTGAACGGTCCTTCCTACCAATTGAGTTTTTTAGTTCATAGATATCCAACATTGGCTTCATCTAGGATGGTTGGCCAACTTTGGATATTATCTATCCCATAAAGGCAACATCAAAGAGTGGTGGCACCGTCTTTTGAGTGGAATTCATTAGACAATGCGAAGCCATCCATTGGCTATATGATTTCACTAGAAACTGCCGATAACTTTCTCGGTCAATTTTATATAGCTATTTGATTGCCTAAATTTTATTTTTGATGGTTTTTTTCATTGTCAATATAACTATTTGATGTCTCAGAAAACTCGTGGCTTATATTCTTTAATCATATTGATATTACGAAGTTTTTCATTTACAACTTCAATTATATTTCTTGCTATATTATCTGCTCTAGCTGTTTCCTTTTTTACTTGTTCAATTTCATATCCCAATGTGTAACTAAAATATATTTTTGGGATTCTTCAGTCTTTGACAGATCAAATTTACTTCCTTCTTCAGATTCTTGCCAAGAAATAAAATCTGAAATATTTTTATCAACCTATTCATATTCTAATCTCTGATCAACCACTTGATTGACTAATGTATCACTTGTTCCACAATATGGTTTGATCATTGAGATTCTTTGACAGAATATTTCTTGCTATTTTGAAAATTGAGTGTTTAATTCAAGTTTCCCTTTGATGAATTCTTTTGTTTGAGGATGATTTATGACTTTATCCACTTCATTTTGCATTTGTTGAATCTATGTATCTTTCTTTGTGATGCTTTCTTGGTGTGGTAACCTCATTTTCTAAAAAAAAATTGAAACTGTATCATCTGCAACTTTTCGTGCTTATTGGTTCTTTGTTTCTCCTGTTCAAGGTGTTGCTCAAAAATATTAATTATTTTATCTTTATCTTTAAGAAAAAGACTAACCTCTACAACCTTATCGATTGTTTCCATTCCATAAGAACCTCCAAATTATGACACGCGTGTAATTTTTTCTAATGGATCAATGGGAATGTCTTTCCATACTACCTCCATTGATTCATTATCTAGATTTGTTGGAGATGAATCCAATTTTATTTTCTTTTTTTGCCTCCATACTACTACTTTATGTGCTATAATGTATAATATATCTAGCAGGGGTATGTCTTCAATTCTTAAAACAATTTGTGAAGTTGGTTAGGACAAGATGATTTCAAAATATGCTTATGGATTTGTAACTTGTAGAGTATGTTTAGGACTCTAACATCTAGATGTCCCTTAAATTCATGTCTCTATATGATGTACTTGGATATTTTTCAAAATTTCTCCTATTATTTATCCAGGTCATTGACTATGATCATCTGTGTTTGAACTTGTGTACATTCATTCTCCAATTGTTCCTTAGTTGAGGTTTCTTTGTTCATTTATCCAACGTTTTTCTCTGTATATTTATGAAGATATTCCTTAGGGTTTTCTCCATGATTTTGACAGTAACGTTCAAAATGTTCTGAACATTGAGTTGACTTCTTGTTTCCTCCACGCTTACGCTGATAGTAGGTTATCTTGTTTCCTCAATTTTTACTAGGTCCAAAGGGATCCTTGTGAATATTTTATTCCTATATATGTGAAAAATATTGAGGTTGATTGGGGACAGTTTGATTGATTCTAAATGTAGGACCTATCAAAATATGTCAGCATTATCATATAGATCATCAAATTCATCTTTCTCGTGAATGAACAATGTAATTTTAACCATAGTAGTAATGTCTTGGGAGACTTTGTTAGGGTCATACTATCTACCTAGCATAGTAGCGAAATTTAAGCATGCAATATTCTGTATCCCTTTAACTATGTTTCTAAAATCAAATAATGAAAAATAATCACATTGCACTAGAAAAAATGACTAGATAGATTTATTCATATCTTTGAGGTTTTTGGTAATACCTTCCCCTACTGTTTAATAGGCAATCTCTCTTGCCAATAAATTATCACGAACATAATATGGAAGAACATGGGGAGCTCCAATACTCCCAAAAACTATGATATAAGTAAATATTTCTTCACTGAACCATCCTTCCACAGACAAGATATATACCTTTTATTCTTTTGAATGCCTCGGGGATTTTACATCAAAAATGGTTTGATAAATTGGCAACATATTGCTTTGAAAAATATTGTAAAAATTGGGGCCAAGCTGTGATTCCTGTAAAATTTTATGATAAAAATGGATGGGATTATGGTCTTTAAGAGTCCAATTCCAACCCATGCTTTGGAATCGTGAATAAAAACAAATAACATCAATTACATATGAAGTCATAAAAAAGGGAGGGATAACTGGAGTGGAGAGAGCTCTGTTGTGCTTGTATTTTCTAATGGCCATAGCCAAACTACCTGATAAGGTATTACTCCAATTCATAATTGTGGCATTAGCAGCTGCATCAATCAATGGAACCCATTCAATGGAAAACTTGGTACTGTCAGCTCTTCCAAACACCTGATACATCATTGTAGCTACATAACTATGTGGGGTTGATAAGGGTGAAATTGGGTACATACCAGATTTCTCACACTTGAATTTGTTGGAGCTAGACCTCCAAGCTTGCATAAAATATATTGGGTCTTCATTTTATTTTGTGAACTGCTCAATGAAAGATTTTTCATAGGGCTTCTGAGGTTCTAGAAAGTGATACATTCTACACAAATTTTCTAAGGTAAATAACCCAATGAATTCATGTCTTGAATTTCTAAATGTCATGTCCCAAATATCCACATTGTCAAGAATCCACTTCACCATATCCCTATATGGCGGGATTTTGCGCCTTGTGTTGGGTCATTGAAAATGTATGTTTTTATCCTCATTTTATCTTAGTTAATTATTTAATTTTATGCATTTACCTTATTTCTTCGAAATAATCTAGAAGAAAAGGTTGTGAAAGATGGATAAAATCAATTTCCAACAAATTGTATGATTTTAGCGTAAAAACTAACTTTTTCTTTCCTTTATGTGCATAAATGTCAATCGGACAATTTATGTTTAAACGATGGAACAACAACTCCCAAAGAAAGAAAAGGATAATTTCTTGATCATATTGGCTAGTGGGAGAATAGGAGAATCCAGCTAATCTATTATGAAACCAACTCCAAAAATGGAAGAAAAGAGAGATCAAAGCCTTAGAAATTAGTCACTTCGAGGGGAAAACCTCCAATACATTACATAAATAAACAATTCTTGGATGATAAAAACTGACCAAAACCTCCTTCTATATATAGGATTCCATGGGGTCACAATATAATCCTAGTTTACCTAACAATAATAATGTAAGGGCCCAATAATAAAAATATTGGGGTTACAGGGGTACAACAATAACAATAAGGGGGTTAAACTAAAAACAATAAGGGACTATAGTAGTAATATAGCGACCTAACATGCCCCTCTCCTTAAAAAAAGGTGTTGTCCTCATTGCTTGAGTAGATCTAGATGCCTTTGTATAAAATTCTCATCCTCCCATGTATAATATTTAGTGGATAAGTTCTTCCATTTGATCAGGTACTCTGAAATTAATTGATTTTGTAGTTGTCGAGTTCTTGTTTCCATTACTGCTTTAGGTTCCAATATGATTTATCCTTCCTCATCAAGCTCTGGAAATATTATTTGAACTAGAATTTTGTCCCCTATAACCTTCTTTCATCATGAAACATGGAAAACATGATGCACTAGTGAAGAAGCAGGAAGCTCCAATTTGTATGCCATACTACCAATCTTTTGCAACACCTTGTAAGGAGCATAGTACTTTGGCGATAATTTATTATCCTTCTTAGCTTGCTTGAGGGAAATTTATTTGTATGGTTGTAGCCATAAAAATACCTAGTATCCTACATCAAAACTTTTCTCACTGGGATGTTGATCTGCCTGTTGTTTCATTCAATTTTGTGCCAAATTTATGCTATCCTTTAAGAGTTGGAGAACCTCTTGTTGATGGTCAATTTCATCTTCCACTTCTTGAATCTTATAATTTTCTCTTAAATAAGATGTGATGGATGGTGGATGATATCCATAAAGTGCCATAAATGGGTCATTTTTCTTGTAGTATGGAAGGAAGTGTTATACCACCATTCAACAAGAGGTAAACACTTGACCCATTGTGTTTTCTTATCAGATATGAAACAACAAAGATATCCTTCCAAACATTTATTTACTATATTTGTTTGACCATCGGATGAAGGATGATAAGATGATTTATGAGCTAGTTGAGCACCTAAACAAGAAAATAATTTCATCCAAAAATTTTCAATAAAAATGGGATCTATGTTACTTACAATAATCTATGGGTTTCCATGTAGCTTTTGAATTGTTTCCATAAATGAAGTAGCAACTGTACTTTCTTTAAATGGATGAGATAATGCACAAAATTGTTCATACTTGCTAAGTCTATCAACTACCACCATGATGACACTCTTTCCTTTGGACTTAGTTAAACTTGTGATAAAACATATTGAAATCACCTCCCAACGTTAACTTGGAATGGATAAAGGTTGTAAAATACTCGAGGTGTTAATTGTATAAACTTTATTTTGCTAGAAAACGGAAAATTATGCCACCAACTTTTGAATATTAGATTTAAGGCCATCCCAAAAAATTCTTTCTTCATCCTGTGGTAAGTTTTAAAAAAACTGAGTTTCCCCCTAACGGAGAAGTGTGCAATTCCAAAATAATTTTTTGTTTTAGTTTGGAATTCTTGAAAATATATAGGCGATCTTTCTACCATAAGGAAGCATTTTTCCAACTAAATGTTGCTGAAAATTTTGAATGAGTGTCTACACTTCTTCATCCTTCTTCCATTCATCCCTTGCTTTAGTTATCTAATATGGTTGTATAATAGAAATGGAACAAAGCAATGCTTCCACCTCTTCATCCTTTCTTGAAAGTGCATATGGAACAACATTTAGCTTCCTTTTTTTGTAGATGATTTCAAAATCATAACCCAACATCTTTGTGACCCGTTTTTGCTTCTCTTTTGAAGATGGTATTTGTTCTAAATATTGTTTAAGACTATCATGATCAATTTTTACCTTGAAGTGTCTTCCCATTAGGTAAGTGTTGAGCCCCAAAGATGTCCTTTCCTTTCACCAAAATTCACTTCATTCCATTTATCCTTTATCAGTTATAGGCTTAAAAGATCAATAGGAATGATTAAATTTACTTTAAGAATGCATGCAATAACTGACTTACTAAACTTTTATGGTTTTGTTGTCGTAGTGATTTTTGACTAGACTTAGCTACAGAATGCAGCCATTCTGTAGCCAGTCACATATTCCACAACTATATTTATGTTCACACAGGTTACAGGTGTCACTTAAAGAAAATCTGCATATGGTTGAATTCCAGAACTCACCTACATCATTCCTTGCCATCTACGAAGTCTAAGCAAAAATATGCAAGTGGTTATGCACGTGGAGGAAACCAAAACTAGGAAGTAAACTTATACCAGGACAAGGACTCTGCAGATGTCTTCAGCAAAGTACGAGGCCACAATAGGAGTTCTAATTTGATTTTGATTGAAAAAGACACCTATCCCTATTTCTTCTCAATGAAAATTATGTATTTTTCTTATAAAAATAACTCGATCAACTGAGAGTTTCCTAGATAGTTGATGTTTTGTTGTTAGTTTTCAAAGACTATGATACTCTATTTTTGAAGCATTTTCTTTTAATAAAAGAAGTATAACTTTGATGCATGATCCGAAGCAACTGTAAGGAGTTAAGGATTCGTGTGCCAATCTGATGGTAGAGGGCCCCTACTATCCAAAAAGGCTTTTGCATATTTTCTAGATAAGTGACCTTTAACTTTGTTTTGTTCTTAACTTAGGCAGTTTTCTGATTTTATCCTCTTGCATCATGTCTCATGTCATTTACTTACATCGAATATTACAGTCAATCTTGTTCTCATGAGCTGCTCCAATATATCACTAATACGTGAATAAAATCTAGCTGTAGTACTTTGAGTTAATTGTATTTTAGTTCTGTTCATTGCATTTCAGTCTTGTTAATCAGATTTAAAATACCCTCATTATTTTATAAGCTGCTCTTGTTCTCAACTTCTTCTAACACATCACTATTATAAGAGCAAGAATTAGTTATATTATTTTTAGTTATTGACTGTTCTACAGTTATGTAAGAGATTGTCATGATTTTACAAACAAGTCGTTTTCCCAAGTTGTTCCAAGAAATCTCTAATATTTGAATGAGGCTTAATAGTAACATTGTGAGTGGCAGAATGAGTTAATTTTAGTGTCATAAGTTATTTTAGCACAAGATTCTTTAATATGTTGCAGATGATCTTTTTCTCAAAATCTTGCAATAGACTTCTAACCGTGAATAAGATTTCTCTGTGATGTTTTAAGTTGTTGTTTACTAAAGAGATCCTCATTACATCAAAACTAATCCTTTTCTCAGTTTGTTCCAATATATCTCTAATGAAGCGAATTGGACTAAGTTTAATGTTATGAGTTACTTTATTAGCAACTTTACAATCTATGGATTAGAATTCTCTCTTCTTTTTATCATTCCTAGTTTAGATTAGATCTTATTTTGTTTTAATAGTGCATTCAGTAACTTTTCTTTGCTATTAATTTAGTTTTTCACCTTAGCATAGAATAACAATAAACATAAAACCAAAAACATTAGAAAAACATTGAACACAACGAAGTAGGAAGAGGTTACTTAGGCATATATGGTGCACTTCACTTCAACAGTTTACTAGCCCTGGTTGACAATTTGTGTTATCAATTTAGGAACACTAAAATTAATTAAATAGTAATGTTGCCATTTCTTTAGTGCATGTAGTATTGCCAACATTTCCTTCTCATAAATAGCTTTCTATAAATACTTTCCTTTGATTGGACGACTCTCAAAAGAATTGGGTCTTCCCACTTGCATTAAAACAACACCAATTCCATTTCCTGAGGCATCAAATTCCATAATAATGTTTTTTGTAAAATCTAGCATAGCTAAGACTGGTGCTAGGCACATTTCCTCTTTAAGATGTTTAAAGGCCTTAGTTGCTTCAGAAGTCCATGAAAATGCATATTTCTTCAATAATGTGGTTAAAGGTGTTGCTATTCTCCCATAATTCTTAACAAACTTGCGATAATACCCTGTTAACCTGAGAAATCCTAGCAAATGCTTTATGGTTATGGGGACATTCCATTCCTTAATGGCTTTAATTTTTTTAGGGTCTACCTTAACACCCTCATGAGATAAAATATGGCCTACATATTCCACCTCGTGTGCTCCAAAGAAAAATTTGGATGTTTTTTCATATAATTGTTTCTCCTCCAATAGTTTGAGCACCTTGTCAACATGTTGAACATGATCCTTCCAAGACTTGTTGTAGATTAGTATGTCATCAAAAAATACTAGCACAAATTTTCTAAGGGTTTGAAAATGGAATTCATCAACCTTTGAAATGTAGAAGGTGCATTGGTAAGGCCAATAGGCATGACCAAAAACTCATAATGACCCTCGTCATTTCGAAATGTTGTTTTTGGAATATATTCAGTCTTCATTCTAATTTGAAGATATCTTAAACGAATATCCAACTTGGTAAAATGAATTTCTCCATGTAATTCATCTAATTCATAAATCACAGGAATGAGAAATTTATCTTTAATAGTGAGCTTATTGAGCTCCATATAATCCAGACACATGTGCCATGATCCATCCTTCTTGTGCACTAATACTACTGGAGCTGAGAAAGAACTTTTACTAGGTTGAATTATACCAACCTCTAAGATTTCTGCAACCATACGTTCAATTTCTCTCTTTGGGACATAAGGATAATTGTAAGGCTTTATGTTTGGAGGGACACTTCATGGAATCAAATGAAGATCATGATGATGATCATGAATAGGTGGGAGTCCATTAGGAGTTTCAAACACCTTGGAATCATTGTCCAGGTCTTTTTGGAGAGCTGGAGAAATAATTGATTTTGATGTTGGAACTTCTAGCGAGCATAATTGTGAAATTACTCCTCATTGTTCTTTCTTCAAAATATTTGTCATGACATTAGAGCTTATTATCTTTCCTGGCTTCCCTGCTATAACCCATAATTAAACTTCCTTTTCTTCTGAAAAAAATTAAAGAAAATTTATTGAAAATTAAAAGCTACCGTCCCCAAAGATTGTGACCATTGTACTCTTAGTACAACATTAGCACCTCCCATTGGAATAGAAAGCATTGGAGTATTCAATAAATATTCCCCCATGGTTAGTTTTATATTGTGGAATTTTCTAGAGAAATTTATATTTCCTCCATTTTCAACCATCACTTGACATTCTGGTGTTGGGTATAGGAAACAATTAAATTCCTTTGCTACCTTACAATGAGTAAATTTATGGGTACTAATCAAATCAATCAACACTATTACCTTTTTCTTATTGATATGTCCTTCTATATTGAGAATTTCAGGAGTGGTAATTCCTACCAATGCATTTCATGATATGCTCGGACTCATTTCCTCTTCTTCTAGGGTTGGTTATTGGTGTGTATCCTCTTATTTTGAAGCTTCTTGTTCATTTTCTTCCTCCTGTTCACAATCTACATAAAATAATTTACTCTCAGCACACTTATCACCTTTAGTGTATTTTATATCACATTTATAGAAAATCCCTTTTTCTCTTTTTTCTTCCAATTTTTGTGGTGTCAACCTTGTAGGTTGTGGATGTCTAGGATTAGGAACACTTCCATCCTTATAGATGTGAGTGGTAGGCTTCCTTGTTGCCATAATTTTACATTCAATTTTTCTTGCCAACGTGAATGCCTTCTATAATGAATCAGGTTCCCAAATGAAAACCTCATGTTGGATGTTATCCTTTAAATTCCCCATGAAGACATCAATCCTATGTTCCTTTGGAATATCCGTTACCCATATATTCAATTTTTGGAATTCCTCAATGTGCTCCACCATTGAACCCTTTTTTTTGAGATTTATAAATTGGCTAAAGAAGGTGTTTCTCTTTGTATCCTCATAATACGATATCATTTCCTCCGTAAAAATTTACCAAGTGACAATTTTTTGCAGGGAGAAAAGCCATCGATACCATACAAATGTATTTTTTCATGACAAGAAAAAAGGACATTGGTGAGGGTCATTCTTTTGATGGAACTTTAAGCCTATCACCAATGTCACATATGCCGACAGTCCTTAAAAAGTGTCACCGTAAGTGTATATAGTGATGGTCCTTTATGATTTGTCACCGATGCCATTTTCAATGACACTTTTGGTGAGGTTCGTTAAACGCCCATCACTAATTATCTCTTTGGTGACACTTCTAGTGACGAAATTTTAATGACGCTCACCAATGCTCTTTTTGTTACTTTTGGTGACAGTAAAAAAATATTCATCACCATTCATCATTCCAATCATTTTTTGATGACGCTATATGCCTGTTTTTTTTTTTTTCAAAAGATAATGATTTAAGGCCATTATTGTGGACTATTTTTTATGATAATTCCAAGGCCATAGTGGTTAGAATCATTCAATTTTCTAAGAAGTAGTTAGTGTGCATCATTTCCCTCAAGTAATCACTAGTCGAATAGAGTTTTCATATGAGTCAATGCATGATTCATATCTATTAAATTAATTATCTATCAAATTCCCTTTAGGTAAAGTTCCACTATTGTGTGAAGGAAATATATTATTTAATACATAGTCAAGCTCTGAAAATTCTATTAATGAGAAAGACCTAACACTCCACAACAATCCAAGAACACCTTAAATTAATGCTTTGTCACACACTAACATTTCTTAGTACCTCGCATGTCTTGAGCATCTTTGTACCTAGAACATCTTATCATGAAACTGACACCCAAGCACATGGTGGCATGTGTTAGCAGAACATGGAACACTCCTAGCATGTGTTGGCATTCATGTAGTCCCTAGCATGCTCTGGAACACCTTGGTTGAATGCATTGACATACATTAGCACTTGGCACACAATGCCACATGGCATGTATTGGGACCTATTATTAGTGTGACTAGCATGCCCCTTTTGAAAAATATAAATCCTTGACTTATTAACCCTCTTATGTGTTCACTTCCTCACATTTTAGCTTGGTTCTTCCTTCTCTTTCCTTAATACTTCTTGACACATATTGACATACCCTGGTACCCTGCACATCCTTAACACCTAGCATGTATTGGCATATATTAGCACTATTTGGAACATATAATTAGCACACCCTAGAACTCCCTAGCACATTTTGGCACTTCTTTACATGCCTTGATATTCCCTATCATTCCTTTCCAATTCTTAGCATACATTGTCACTCTCTCCTTGGCATGACAACTAGCACTCATTAACACTAGTCTCTCTCACTTGTTACTCAAAGTCATTAACTTCCATGAATTTTGACCTAGTGCTCCCTTAATTTTTTGTCTTAGGACTCCTTAACACTCATCAACATCCATTACCGCTCTCTAGCACACCTTAGCACTCTTTAAAATGTCATTCCACTTCATAACATGCATAACACTCCATGACACATATTCATGCTTGGAATATGTTGGCGCTTGGAAAGTCTTAGCATGTATGGAACACGTTGAAATTCCTTGGTATGATTTGGCATGGTTTAATTTTAAATTTATTTGAGATCAATTTTTGGAAAGTAGATTAGAAGCAACAAAGGAAGACTTGGCACTTAGAATGCACTAAGAATTTGCACTTGGCACCTATTGGCACCTAGTGTTGGTGTGCCTAGCATGCCCCTCTTAGAAAATGTAAATTGATGACTTATTAACCATCTTATGTGTTCATTTCCTTGTAGTTTAACTTGTTTCTCCCTTTTGTTGCCTTGACAGTCCCTAGCACACATTGACACACCCTTACACATCTTCACATGCCTTATCACTTGGCATATCTTATCATGTTTGACATGCCTTCGTACTATTTGCCACATCTTGGCATTGCCTAACACACCTTGGAACTCATTTCCTCACAGCTAGCCTTTACATTTTTTCACAACTTGGGAACCCAATCAAGTCCTTGGCTACTGCAGTTCATCTAAAAACATTGGCCTACTTCAACTACAACAACTTGACCAATTACACCTAATATAAGTATATTGTGCCTTTTTCACCTAGGAAATACCTATAACTCATCTTATGCCACTCATTTCCAAACTCAAATTGTCCCACTTAACTGTTTACCAAGACAAGGATCACATGATCTAGCCATGGCCATAAAACAACTAAGCAACATAGCTTACATATGCAATATTTCACATGTATGTCTGGTTCACATAGATAATAGAGCATTAACTAAGAGTTTCCAAGAACCATAAGGTACACAAGAAACACAAGATATGGGTCAGCACAAGTTGAGTTCCCAAAAACTTATGCACAACAATGTACAATATGGAATTTTCTAGAATAGTTTAAAACATGAGCATTCGTTGAAAGTGTGCCACATGTCATATAAAAATAATAGATAAAGGTGAAATACTGTTGTGCCCAAAACAAAGTCTCGCCTTGTTTAAAACTTCTTTTTCAAGCCCCTTATCACAATCATAGGCTAGCCTCTTACAAATCCTATTATGAAAATTTTCTAACACACTTCATCCTTGGCACACTTGAATTCACTGACACTCCCTGGAACACAATCTTATTTGTTCATTTCCATCAATTTTGACCTAGTTCTTCCTTGGGATGCTTCAACACTCCTTAACACTCCTCAACATGCCTTGAAATTTTCCAGCATGTGTTAACATGCCTTTCCATTCCTTGGCATGCCCTAACCCTTCCTAGTTATCATGCCCTCACAACTACCCTTACTTAATTTTCAACTTGGTAACCCAAAAAAGTCCTCAGTTAACTATAGGAGCTTGAAAAAGTTACGATTACTATAACCAGACTATGTTGTTGAATTGTGTAGCTTGGGAGGTACTCCACAAGCCTAGTGAGATGGGTTTGTGTGAGTTTTACCACAAAAGGTTTTGTGGGAAAATAACTGAAGTGAAGGGGCTTTGGACCCGAGATGACGTTTAAAATCTAAAATAAAATTAAACAGAAAAAAAATATTTCCTAAGTTCCAAGTAGATAAAGTTCATAAGTTCTAGAGTGTTCTTAAGAGGTCTAACTAGGAAAATCTATTTAAGGAGGCCTTAGTATGAAAGCAAGAACATCAAGTCAGAATAATGTCATCTTATCAAGGAAGCTAGGAGAGACGTAGTCGTAAATTAGGTTGAGTTAGAGGGCTAAGTAAGTTTTACTAAAGGGAGGCCATGATCATCCACCAAGAGTAAGATCATCATGTGAGGGTTCACAAGAATGTCACATACCTTAATGGGTTCATGATAGGAAGTAGGATGCCATATCGTTGCTTCTCTTAGGGCATATAAATCTCAAGGGAGTTGACTCATGATAATTTGGACATGTGATTTCAGTGGTGTTTTTGTGAGAATTTTGCATCAAATTTTGAAATAGTAGAGAGG
Organism: Pinus albicaulis; assembly: GCA_034641835.2. Classification (NCBI taxonomy): domain Eukaryota; kingdom Viridiplantae; phylum Streptophyta; class Pinopsida; order Pinales; family Pinaceae; genus Pinus; species Pinus albicaulis. The sequence continues at coordinate 896,206,938 of CM076583.1, read as the reverse complement.
GTTGAGACCGTACCTTGTGGTGCTTACTAGGTTGCAAGGTCGGTGATAAATACCAACACAAATGGAGGAGGGTTTGCACTAGAATTTATGGCCAAAACAAAAGTATTCAAAGGTGTAATATTGACTAAGGTAACCGTATTTTGAGGGTCATAGAGATTGAAAGTTTAGGTCAATATTAAGTCAAAGAAATCACTAGAATCTATGGATCCATATGAGCTACGCTAAGACTCTTACGGAGGAAAGAGTTGTATTTTTTGCTATGGGTGGATATGGTTTGTTCTAAAGAAATTACAATAGAAGTATATATGCACTTGACAATTATTAGCATTAGCTTGGATGCCCTGTAATGCCTTGGCATGGTTTAAGTTAAAATTTATTTCAGAACAATTATTCACAATTAAGGGAGAAGTAATAGAGGATTATTTGGCACTTAAAACATGCTAGAACTTGGCCCTTGGCATGTATTGGCACTAGTGTTGGTACACCTAACATGCCCCTATTGAAAATTTAAGGTTATGAATTGTTAATCCTCATATGTGTTCATTTATTTGCATTTTAACTTGGTGTTCCCTTTTGTCACCTGACACTCCTTGACACACGTTCACATACCCTAACACCTGACACATATTTTCATGCCTTAACACATGAAATGTCTTGAAATTCCTAGCATTCCTTGGCATTCCTTGGCACTATCTAGTACATGTTAGCATACCTTGGAATTTATTGACATGCCTTACATTTCCCTAGCATTCCTTGTCACTCCCCCCTTGGCACACGCGATACTCACTGACACTCCCTGACACACGCTCTTATTCATTCATTTCCTTTCATTTTGAATAAATGATATATGTTTGATGGGGTGTGTGTCTAGAAAGAGTTCCATTAAGACAATAGAAAAAATTAACACACCATTACTGACATAAGTAATTGCAAGATTATACTTGAATGAAATTAGGAAACTACATAAGAGATTTCAAGAATGAAATTTTTAGGGTTTTTTTAATGGCGTGGGAATGGTAAGAAGCGAGTGGTCAATATTGTGATTGTCTTTCTCATTAAAGTGCTATCCTTATGATATACTTGTCTTGAGAGAATGACACCCTCGTCATTCTTACCCTCCAACTCTTAATCTTCTCAAAATAAAGGGCAAATTGCATAGTGAGGAAAGGCATGTTGGTCTATGGTGTGCTAAGTGACTAGGTGAGAGTGTTAATGTACTATGATAAGGACTGAACTATTTAATTTTTGTACCCTATGGATGACATGTTGTAGGTGTGTTTCCTGGAACCACAAGGTCACTAGAAATATTGTGTAAGATATAGCCCAACATAAGCAATGCCTTGAGAGAAATCTCTGGAGAGGGATCAAAATAAATTATATTAGTGAGTCCACCAAAGAATATTTACTAGAGAGTGAAACCATGGTGATCAATGCCACACATGGAGTCTTTTGAGCTAGGCATATTTTTTTCTAAAATTTGTTTGGAGTGTCACTGAATTGGTGGAATTCTCAAATTCATGACATTGTAAATTATGTAAGAATTTTGTTGCTAATTTTATTATAATGGATAAGGTTTGCAAGGAGAATATAGGGTTTGTAGGTTGTTACACTGAAATTTTTCACCATGTCATTTAGTTGTCTATATGGTTTCATAATTACCTATTTATTTCTCCCTTATAGGTCTAAAATCATAAATTTCCTAAACCAAGTCTTGGAATTGGAGAAAAAATCATTAAAACCCTAAAAAGCCTAACTATGTACTTTTCCTAGTTATTGTCTGTTGTATCATGGTTTATTTATCTAAGACCTGTGGCACATATCGCATGTTCTTCTCATTAAAACTGCGTACCCCCATAAAAGGTAAAATAAAAGAAAATGTAAATTTTAGAAGCCTGGCTGGTCAAATATTCTCACAGCTAGATCCTTCTAGAAGCGTTATCTGGTCAAGCTTCACCCCTTCCATTCATCAACATCTATCCATTCATTAATGGAGCTATCCCTTGGTTTTTGGAGCTAAAATCCATTTATGAGAGGAATTTATCCCTTCCTTATTGGAACTGAAACTACCTCCCTCCTATTATAAATTGAGATCATGTTTCAGTCTCAAGGGTACTTAGTAGAGACTAGATGGTACTTACTTCTTAGATTGAATAAGGTACTTAGAACTTGGTTGTTTTGAGGTGAATTTATAAAGAAATGATACTCTCCACATTTGGCATCATTCGCATGAGAAATATTACATACTCATGGCCATATATTCATGCTAATTCAGAGAGTTGGAGTCTTTTCAAACTGAGGAAAATGGTTGTTCGGGACCCCAGAAGAACCTGTGCAAACATCAAGGCATCAAGGTTGTAAGGTTTCTTATTTTCATTCAAAGTTAATACAAATGGATTCTATTTTCTCATTAAGTTGTTCATTCATCTTTTGAATAATTTAATTCTTGGATTCCTTGATCACTAAGATAGATTATTGCTTTTGAATTATCATATCTTGCAGGTGCTTTTGATCTCTTTTACTTGTCTTTGATCGCAGATCTTACATGTTCGATCAGTATCTTCTGGAGCGACTCGATTGAAGATTGAGTAAGTGTTAGACTTTAGGTAGGAGCAGCTCTCCATATTTAATTAGTAATTCTTAAGCATCATGGTCTAGAGAAAATGGTTTACATCTGTCTTTTTGTTTCTAGATATCCTTAGGATACTAGGGAGATAGTTCTTGTCCACAAGAAGGATTTATCTGTCTAACAAAATGGCGACTCCGCTGGGGAATAGAACTTAGTTTTCTTTTTTTACTTTTTAATAGTTTTCTAATTTTGACTAGTCTAAAACTGGGTTAGGTAGATAACTTATCAGAATCCCTAAAAAGGAAATATGAATTTTTATTTTCTCTGTATTTTTTCTGGCCTGCATGGTTTTTATTTGAAAACAACGTGGTAGCCTCCACAGTTTTTAGTTCAGAATAGTGCGGTACCACACTATTCTCCATTAGAACCTGCGGACTTGTGGAATTTTTTTGAAAAATTAATAATTCTCTTTTTGGAAGCCAAATTACCAAATTATCTGTGCTCAGCCCAACTTCTTTTGACTGTCAAAATATTATGTGTGAATTTATTTTTGGCAACCTTTATAGTCTCATTAGTCTCTGTTAAGTTAATTGGGTGTTTTGAGTCTCTTTTTTGAGAAATTCTTAATTTGATTTCCTTTGGTCATTGTTGGTCGCTTTAATTGTTTTAACAATTCAAGCTCCACATAAATTGTCAACCTGAGGAAGTCTGTTTATTCCAAAGACAATCACGCACTGGATATGCTCAATTCCAAAAGTAGAAATAATGTTGTAGTAAAAAGCCACACAATTATTAATCATACAAATCTAATTATTCACACCCTGTTTAATCAAAACTGAAGTTACTTATGTTATAGTAGAAGTAATTCCTCTATTGCAGTTAAGAATCCAAATAAAGGGAAATCAATCTGCAGGAAAGGAAACCAATCAACCATAACAGGGAACAGGACCCTATTCCTTTAAATAGGAACTTCAACACCTTCTTCCTGACACTAATCGCTCTGTAGAAAAGATAAACTCAAGAGAACATGACCCTATTCCCATGAACAGGAACCTTCAGCACCTGTCTCCTGTTTCTAATCACACTGCAGGGAAAAGAAAGGCAATCAATGGGAACAGGACCCTATTCCTTTGTACAGGAATCTTCATCACCTGCTTCCCGGCATCAATCATACATTCAAACAAATAACAGAAAGAGATCTCTTAACTTCTTAAGAATGAATATACTAAACACATGCAGCATTAAGGAAACATAATGCTCATTAAACTATAGGACTATGTAACTGGCGTCTCAACAAACAAAATTAAAGTAAAGTGCGAATATCATAAAGAAATCTAACAAAATACAGGAACGGTTGGGTGAATCTTGTGAGGAAGGCGGGCCCTTTCCCTCTCACAAGATTCCCCAGGAAAAGAATTAAATTGAAGCGCTCAACAGGAACTTTTATTCATCTGTCAAAAGAAATGATACATTACAAATGGAGTCTAGCTCCTGTCCCTTCAAACACAATGTTCTCCTGTAGCTTTTGAACTCGAACTCCCCATCTAATGATGATGTCTCCTCTTTTTAAAGAGGAGACATCTCTTACAATTAGAGAAAATCTATGTTTATCCCAATTCTGTTCTTCTTTCTTAAAACAGGGCTATTCTGTTCTTCCATAAAAAGATATTGTTACAACAGATACAAAAAGAGTACTATCTTCAAGATAATCCATGTAACCACGTCTTCATGTTGTTTCCATTGTTCCAAAAAATACTCTTCCAAAATCGGAAATTACGGGTAGTGATGGAATTTGCGTGTCTGCTGGCTGTTTCAGCAACGGAGTCGACTGTTTCAGCAACGAAGTTTGACTGTTTCAGCAACGGCCGATTGTTCCAGCACAGCACATAATTTATCTGCGATCTTTTAGACTTATGTTAGCAACAATATAATTGGATTAATGATGAAATATAAGAGTAATATGGAATTATATGTAAACAGATTAAACATATAGTAAAGAAGAGGATTTTATATACCTTTGGATAAAGTGAATGAAAATGATGATGGAATCCTTTTTAAATATGGTTATAAAGGTAAGGTGGTGTCAAAATATATAGTAAAAAGTGGTACATAGTGAGGTCCTAACATTCCCCCCAGCTGAAAGGGTTGCATGTCCTCAGGCAACTCCTAGTCTGAGTCAGAGTCTGAATACTGACTCTGTGCATGCAAGTTGCTCAAGCAGTAGCTGGAGAAGGTAGCTTCTGTCGGAGCTCGAAATCCTCGACTGTTCTGCAATTGCTGCCATGCTATAGCTTCATCTCTGTCAGCCAATTGATAGTGACACTGGTATTTTTCTGCAGGCATCCATAAAATTGGAAAATGAAAACAGTACCCAATCCAGTTTTCTCCACAATGCCGAATGCATCTGATGTAGTTAGGTACCCTGGAAAGTGTAGCTTGAAGATTATCAGGGCTGAAAGGGTGATACTCTTGTCTTTCCTTACATGACTGCTGCCAAAACATAGTGTTGGCATTCAATGCAGCAACCTCCTTTACTCTGATTTGTTGTAGACACTTTAAAAGTGTTGAAGCCTGAAGTTGTTGTATGTACTTGTGCATTCCTGGCTTCTGCAAGAATTGGTGATATTGTGCTACAAACATGGCAGGATTTAAAGGTTCCGGTCCAATCCAAAGGAGCATATTCTCCTCATTATGCCTACTTGCAATAAAAGCAGTTTGCCAGGTGAGCTGATTGGCCAGGAATGAAACAAATGCCTTTATTTGTACATCACTTACAATTGGAGTGAGATTGACTTTTATATTATCAGGTATGACCTCGTTATGGAGATAAAGTTCACACAACAAATGTTGGTCACTTTTAGGGGCCTCAGCAAAAGTCTTAACAAATTGCTCCGCAATAAGCAATTCATGAGGTTTGCCATCCTTTATTGCCTTCAATTGAAAATAAACCAAATGTTCAGAGAGGAAGAGAGAATAATTCACAGAGGGTTTTCAGGTAGCCATCAATTTTTGCACTAATGAAAACATCAAAACCAACTTTTCCTTTGATTCTTTGACTTCTTTCTTGGAATCCTTGAGCTGTTGCAATGTCTCTTCCCAAATTTCCCAGTTGGCATACATGTGATTCTGCCATGCTAACTTCTACTGTTGTAATATTTTATCTCGATCTACATCATATTGTTTCTTCCAGTTGTTCATAAGTTCTAATTGTTTCCATGGCAGGGTCTGTGTCCCAGCATTAGAAGTACTGGGTTGGGGCATTGTCTGAGTGGCTGAGCTGACTAGCACAGGGCGAGATATCTATGGTTTAGTTTCTTTTTCCAGACTTTTTGAGAGCCCTACTGGTTCTTGTGGAGCAGTAGAGTGTTCTTATTTAATTGCAGCTGATGTAGATGCCTCAGATACCTGAATTTTGACTACTTTGTATCCTGCCTGTTGGTAAATATTACCACACTCATGGCACATGTATTCTCTGCATGGATCCTTATTTTGTGCTGATGTTGTGCGTGCTAGCATGTAGAGATTCAATTCTCTATCAAAGGCTTCTCGTGCCATGATTAATTCATTCTTATAGGCCTCTAGTTCTGACTTCAAAAACTCATTTTCCTCCAATAAAGATGCCATAGTGTGTGAACCCTGTGTGCTGGTTGATTCTGCTGGAGTTGTCTGCTGATCCACAGCTGCAGCTGGTTCTTGTGGAGCAGCTACAGCTGGTTTCCCTGTATTATCATGCTTGGTGTATGATTCTTGTACCACAGTGGCTGGTTCTTGTGTTTCAGCCTCTGGGTAAGTGACAGGTTCTTGTGTGACAGTCACTGTTTGAGCCATAAACGATGTCATGTTATCCCGGGGCATTGGTTCTTGTGTGGCAGTGCCACTGGATGAGACGGGTTGGGGAATTTGGAATGGTGGTGAGGATTGAAGTTTTAACGGGATAGTGGCGGGGTCAGGGGAAATGAGAGTAACTCCTATTTCAACTGTCATTTTTATTTTCCTTTTTGGTTGGAAAGCAGAGAAGTCACTGTCTTTCCTTTTCTTTGTAGGAGAAGATTCTTTTCTAGGAGAAGGGCTTTCGGAAGAAGTGAAAATTTGGAATGTGGCCCTTGCTCATCGTTTTGAGACAGAGACTGTTGGGGTTCGTCTCTTTCTTTTATGAGTAGGTGGATATGGGGGTGTTGGAGAGTCATTGATAGGGATAGGAATAGTGGGAAGGGGTGACTCTACTAAGTGGGACGAACTTGGGGGTAGGTCAACTGGCTCTGAGGATGGAATTACTGGGGAGTCTAGGATATCGTCCAGTTGCCCTTCATAAGGACTCTCAGGAGTTTCTTGGGAACTTCCGGCTTGTTGGGGAATTTCGGCCTGCTGGGGAATGAGGAGTGGATTATTCAGAGGGGGGTTTTGCTGAGCAAAACCCCTCTGAATTAATAATTGGCATAAACGGTGATGGGTAAGGGATAACAATGGGAATTTAACCCGTCTGCAATAATATGACATGTTTTTGATACAACCAAGCAGATAATAGGGAATATTAACTAATCGACCATGCCTCAAATGATTCATCAAAACGAAGTCATGTTGATAGACTACCTGGTAACGCCCTTCACATGTCAAGTAGTGCTTGATGAATTCAGCTACTATTGGCCATGGTCGAGGAAGTGAATGTAGACTTATATCGCGGCCTTTAAGTTCAACCGGTTCCTCTGGAAGAAGAAAATCTTGCTATGCATTTAAAATAACTTGCTTCCTACTGAACCAGCAAGCCCCTATAACCGACAAACCTGAAACTTGAGCTATGTCCTCCTCTGTTACTGAAATTCAGACCCCTTGAACGACTGAATAATTCCCCTGAAGATTCTGTCCGAACTCTAAAACTTGCTGCTGATCAAATTCTCCTAACCTTTCGAAGTATGTTGTCCATCCTGCTTGTTGAAATATTTGATAGACCTCCAGGAACAATTGAAGAAGAGTTATCGAACCAAGCTCGTGTTTGATATCTGACCCTCCCATAGCTACTAGCTTGAGTCACATGTAGAGGCGTAGAGAACAGAAACACAGGCTTTGGTCAAGCTGATTGTTGCAACAGAGGATATGGACTCTCAATGACGACGAAAATGGATATGAAGAATGACGGAGGATTGGATGATGTGAAATGATTATTCAGTTTTCGAAATTCGCCCCCCCTACATATGGTGCAATGATGTTTAAGCGTGTTGAGATTGTAGTCATTATGAGCAAGATCCTCTCTTTAAAATATGATTTAACTGCATTACATAAAAACCGCATACCTTATATTTTTACCTTTGTCTTTAAAATTCGAAGTATAGAGTGCTTCATAATGGCTTGATATTAATGGAAGAATCTGTAGATTTCTCTGAAATGTAGAATAGGAGCATATCAGGATCTGCTCAGTACTGAGTAATTTTCACCCAAAGGATCTGAAGAGTAAAAGTGGAGAACTGAAAAGCTTGTATAGCAGAGGAAAGGAATGATGTTTTAGTAACGAAAAGATAAATGACAGGTTGCTGAAACTGGTGTTTCAGCAACAGAAAAATGAATGACATGTTGCTGAAACTAGTGTTTCAGCAAAGGGGAAAATCAGGAAAATGGGATATAATGACTTGGGTTTAAAACAAGTGGGGGAAGTATTTGATAAGGGATAATTTCAGCAGTAAGGGATGGGAAATAATAGCTGAAGGATGATATTTTAGGCATGGTAGAAGTGGGAAAAATGGGAAAAGGGAAATAATGTAGAAATGGGATAAAGGGATATTGCTAGGAAATGGGTTGAAATGAAGGGAACAAGCTTCTGTGATTGAAGCTTCAGATCTTCTTATGGTGATTCTGTCCTCCTTAATAAGCTTTTCCAGAATCTTCAAAATTCAATTGTAATATGCCAACCCTTGATAGGGATTATTAGTTTTAAATCTAATCTAATACTAAAAATATAGTGCAAAAAATTAAATACTGTGAGGAGCAGAAGACTCCCCTAGAAAAAGATAGTGTGTATCAGTCATGCAAGCAGTCTTGAAATCCTCTTTAGAAATAGGGCGCTGGTACAAACGAAGCCTATGACCATTGACTAGTAGAGGTGTTTTAGAATCATCAATTGTTAGAAGTCTTACTGTTCCATTAGAAAAAACAACATCTACTTCATATGGTCCAAGCCAACGTGTACGTAGCTTACCCTGAAAATTTTCAAACCGAGAGTGATACAATAAGGCCCAATTACCTTTTTGGAACTGCTTGTGTTTGATAATTTTATCATGCCACTTCATTCTCTGTTGTTGAATCATGGTTGTTTGGTGAATGGCATCTAATCTCTTTTCATCCAATTCAAGAAGCTGCTGTAACCTAACTGTTTGCACATCAGTCAAATCAAGATTAACAGCTAAAGTAGTTCTTAGAGTTTTAATTTCAAATTCCACAGGAAAAACAACATTTTTACCGTAAACCAATTCATAGGGAGAAAAACCTGTAGTGTTTCTCCAAGTAGTTCTGTAAGCCCATAGTGCTTCAGGGAGCCTTTGAGACCAATCCTTCCGGTTGTCCTTCATTGTTTTAGTTAGAATGGCTTCTAATACTTTATTTGTGCTTTCCACCTGCCCATTGGCCTGGGGGTGGTATGGTGTAGTCATTCTATGATGAATATGATATTTCTGAAGGGTAGACTTAAAACCATGAGAATTGAATGGAGGTCCTCCATCTGTAACTAGCTCTCTAGGAATTCAAAATCTAGTGAAGATTTCTTCAAATAAGAAAGCTAGGACAGCCTCTTCATTGGCTCTAATAAGTGCTTTGGCCTCCACCCATTTAGTCATATAGTCTGTACAGACTAATATATAAGTTCTTTGATTGGATGGAGGGTTAATGGGTCCTATGAAATCCAAGGCCCATCTTTCAAATGGTTCAGAAACTACCTGGGGGTTTAATGGCATTTGATCTCTATGATTGGGTTGACCCATTCTCTGGCAGCTGTCACAAGCCCTCACATATTTCTTTGCATCTTTAAATAATGAGGGCCAATAGTAACCCATCCTCAAAATTTTGTGTGTTGTTCTTTTATCAGCAAAATGCCCTCCACAAGGGCCATCATGACAAGCTTTCAGTATGTCATACACTTCATCTTCCCTAATGCATCTTCATATTTCCTGATCAAGCCCTGTGTAGAAAAGACACCCACTTATCCAGCTATACCTGGCACTTTGTTGAACAATTCTTCTCTTTTCTCTGTATGACAAGTGTGATGGTAATTTTCCTGCAACCAAATAATTGGCAATATCTGCATACCATGGAGAGTGAGCAGAAACTGCAAACAAATACTCATCAGGAAAAGAATCATCTACTGGAATATCATTATCAGTTTTTAACCGTGAAAGGAAATCAGCCACCACATTTTCTTTACCAGGCCAATCTACAATTGTGATATCAAATTCCTGCAGTAATAATAGCCATCTGGTAACTCTAGCATTTGTAACAGATTTTTTCATTAAATACTAAATAGCTGAGTGATCAGTGTGGACAAAAGTAGAATAACCAGTGATATAATGTCGAAATTTATTAATGGCATAAATTATTACAAGAAACTCCTTTTCGGTAACTATATAATTAAGCTCAGCAGGGGTCATATTCTTACTGATAAAGTAGATAGCATAAGGAAGATGATTTTCCTCTTGTCCCAAGACAACTCCAATTGCAGTGTCTGAAGCATCAGAAGATATATGAAAAGGGAGGGCCCAATCAGGTCCCCTCAAAATAGGAGCAATAGATAATTGATGCTTGAGTTCTTCAAAGGCTTTCTGACAAGAGTTAGTCCACTTAAATTTAGCATTTTTCATAAGCAACACAAATAATGGAGAAGCTATCTTAGAAAAATCTTTAATAAATCTTCTGTAGTATCCAGCATGTCCTAGAAAACTTCTCACATCAGTTTGTGTTTTAGGAACAAAAAGATTCTGAATGACCAAAATTTTAGATGGATTTACCTAAATACCTTGAGATGAAATAAAATGTCCAAGCACTACTCCTTCACTCATCATAATATGAAATTTTTCATTACTTAGGGAGAGGTGAGCTTGTATACATCGTTTAAGTACCTTCTCAAGATTTTGTAATGCATCTTCAAAAGACACACAATAAGGAGTAAAATCATCCATAAATATTTCCATAGAGTCATTCAGCATATCAGAAAAGATTCCTATAACAACCCTCTGAAAAGTTGCTGGTGCATTACGTAGCCCAAATGGAAGAACTCTATAAGCAAAAGTTCCCCAAGGGCTAGTGAATGTGGTCTTGTCCTGGTCTTGGGGTGCAATTCTAATCTGATTATACCCACTGAATCCATCTAGAAAAGAAAAGAATTTCTTCCCTGCCAGACTATCCAACACCTGATCAATGAAAGGTAAAGGAAAGTGATCCTTTTGAGTAGCTTTGTTCAAGGCTCTGTAGTCAACACATACTCTCCATTTCCCGTTTTTTCTTAGGGACAATTACCAATGGGGAAACCCATTCACTGTCAGATATGGGGTATATAAATCCTGCATTAAGCAATTTCTGAAGTTCTTCTTTAACAATTTCTCGTAATTTAGGGTTCATTCGTCTTTGGGATTGACAGACTGGTCGGCATCCCTCTTTAATATAAATTCAGTGAGTACATAGTTCAGAAGAGATCCCTTTCATATCTGTGTAATCCCATGCAAATGCTTCTTTATTTTCATGCAATAACTTCATCAACTGCTGTGTTTCAGCAACTGTTATATCAATATTTATGTTTAATGTCTTTCCAGGTTCAATTTCAACTATTATGCTTTTAGATGAGATGGTGGTTAATGTCTGAGATAAGTCTTCAGATTCAATATTTTCTTGGGTATCTGTTTCAAAAATTGTAGTCAATTGATTGTGTGTTTCAGCAATTACAGAAGAAGGTTCACAAATAAAATTATTAATTATTTCATCCTCTGTATTGTCTTTAAGAGTTAAGGCTTGTCCAATAGTTAGAATGGGCTAAACAACATTATCATCATAATCCATCCACATAGAATCTTCATTATTAATTATGGGTGTAGCATGAGGATAAAGAGTAAGATGTTTGGTTTCATAACCATTAGAAATTGTCATTGAACCAGATCTGCAACTAATAAAGGCATCAGCTGTGGCCAGCCATGGCCTCCCCAGAATTAAAGGATGTCCCCCCAGCTTTGTTTTAGTCTGCAATACAAAAAAATCAGCTGGGTACTTCCAAGATTCAACTGAGATAAGTAGATCTTCAACAACTCCTTCAGGTTTAATTGTAGAACGGTCAGCCAACTCTAGAATGGTAGGTGTATCTCTGATTGTGTTATTCAGCTGTAACAATTGTGAAGTTTCAAGAGTCATTATGTTTATTGCAGCACCTAAATCTACCAGAACTTGAGGAATCATTGTTTTACCAATTTGAACTGTCACAGTAGGATGGCCGGGATCACCATATTTCACCGGAGGTGTTTTTCCGGACATTAATGCAGATAAGTCACCCATCACATGTACTGTAAGAGGATCTTTAGTTTTCCTACCAGGTTTCTTAACACAAATATCCCTTATTGTTCTGGCATAAATTGGTACATCTCTTAATGCTTGTAAAAGTGGAATTTTAACATACAAGTTTTGCAATTCCCCTAAAAGATTAAAAGCAGGTGTTTCAGGCGTTCTAGTTAAAATCAAACGCTCGGGGAATGGTGGTTCTGTTATTTCAATACCCTTGTTAGAGGGTGGTTGTGCTTTCTTATGTTTCTCAGTTTCCTCTTTATCAGAATCAGAAGAGGTTATGTCATCAATAATAGGCTCTACTATTTTCCCGGATCTTAAATGAATATCATTACATTGCATAGTAGGAAATATAGACTGATTATGAATATCAATGACTTGCACAACTTTATTATTGGGGTTAGGATTTGGTTGCACAGGTAGCTGGGGTCTCATTTGGTTATTTGGCGGAGCATTTGATGGCAGAGGAAGTGGTTGTTGAAATTGAGGAAATTGATTTGGATACGGGGGTTGTTGGCTTCTCCAATTTGAATTCCAAGGGTTAAAAGAAGATGGCTGCTGTGGAGGCCAAGGAGTCCACATTGTAGGATCAACAAAGGGAGGGTTTGATTGTTGCATGGGTGGGAAATTCATTTGATTAAAGGGTGGGTATTACATTTGATTAAAGGGAGGGTAATTTGTTTGACCGAAAGCAGAATAATTATTCCAACGATTAAATGGCATACTAGAGTTCATACCTTGTCCTTTTGGTTGCCATTGTCTTCTTTGAGTTAGCATGTAAACTGCTTCAGCTTCTTCTTCTGTTGGCTGTAATGCTGCCTTTATTCCTGGTAGAGATGGACATTGCTTTGTTTCATGATCTTTCTCACAAAGGGTGTAGATTGGTATTTTGTCTAATGGGCACTCCCTTAGTGGATGTTTGTCTCTACACATCGGGCAAAAGACAACCAGAGTTGCTTCTGCTTCAGCCTGCTTCTTCTTAACCTGCAAAGTGTCAATTTGTGAAGCAAAAGAACTTAACATTTCAGTTTTAAATTCTTCAAGTAAATTACCTATTTCAGCTCTCGTTGCTCCTCCACTGGCTGATTTCTGCACTCTTGAATAGGTGGGATCTCTATTACTTACTCTATTCTTTGCAACTCCCCTTGAACATCTTTTACAAAGTTCAACAATCTCATCATATGATTCTTTAGATATATCTCCCTTGCCAAGCATATTTAACATGTCTAAACAATCATCCCTTAACCCTCTAAGTAATATTGTTTTGCGGATTTCCTTACTTATATTCAGATGATCAGATCTCTGTATATTATACTGCAGCCTCTCTACGTAGTCCTCCAGATTCTCATCCGGCTTTTGTGCCATATTGAATAGTTCATCCTTATTTTCTCTCGTCCGACAGTAATCTTGATATTTAAGTAGAAATTTCTGTTTCATCTATTCCCATGTTGTGATTACCTGATTCCCAAGACCCATGAACCATCTCAAAGCATTTCCTTTTAATGTTGCTGGAAACAGTTTCAACTTTTGAGCATCAGTAACATAATCATAACTTCTGCATAATATATCAAATTCAAAAAGAAATTCTTCTGGATCTTCAGAGGATAAACCATGGAAGTTAGGTAAAGCTGACAATGGAATATTCTTCATAGCAGTTGTTCCTCTAGGGAGATCACTGATAGGAAATCCCAAGGTAGAGAGAGAATTCTCATCCTTCCCTTCTCCTTCAGGATCTACACGTCCTCCACCAAAGAAGCCTTCGTTGTTTCCTTCCATTGGTTGTTCTCCTACTGCACTTGCTTGATCATCAAGGTCTTCTACTGGCTCTTCAACGTTTCCCACTGGTCGTCCAGCACTCTCTATTATTTCCTCAATGTGCTCTGCTGATTTGCTAGCACTTTCTTCTGACTCTCCAACACTGACTGCTGGTTCTTTAATCACTGGCTTCTCTATATTTTCAGGACCCACAACATCCTCTATTTTGTAATCTGATTGAGGGGAGTGCTGAAGTTTTTTTCTTCGAGAACTTAATCTCTGTGATGATTCAGCCTTTGATACAATCTCGTCAATGAAAGTCTTTCTTCCTCCCCTTCCTTTGCCTTTGCCACCTATGGGGTTAGTTTTCTTCTGGTTTCCGCGTCCTCTCATACAATCTGCACATCTAGAAAGAAAATATTAATGCTTTTGAAATCTATAATTGCCTTCCCTGGAAACGGCGCCAAAATGTTGGTCGCTTTAATTGTTTTAACAATTCAAGCTCCACATAAATTGTCAACCCGAGGAAGTCTGTTTATTCCAAAGACAATAACGCACTGGATATGCTCAATTCCAAAAGCAAAAACAATGTTGTAGTAAAAAGCCACACAATTATTAATCATACAAATCTAATTATTCACACCCTGTTTAATCAAAGCTGAAGTTACTTATGTTATAGTAGAAGTAATTCCTCTATTGCAGTTAAGAATCCAAATAAAGGGAAATCAATCTGCAGGAAAGGAAACCAATCAACCATAACAGGGAACAGGACCCCATTCCTTTAAATAGGAACTTCAGCACCTGCTGCCTGACACTAATCACTCTATAGAAAAGATAAACTCAAGAGAACAGGACCCTATTCCCATGAACAGGAACCTTCAACACATGTCTCCTGTTTCTAATCACACTGCAGGGAAAAGAAAGGCAATCAATGGGAATAGGACCCTATTCCTTTGTACAGGAATCTTCAGCACCTGCTTCCCAGCATCAATCATACATTCAAAAAAATAACAGAAAGAGATCTCTTAACTTCTTAAGAATGAATATACTAAACACATACGTGATTGAAACACCATGCTAAGGCCCAAACCTAAAATTTATTAATAGCCAGATGTCGACAAACATAATTAAAGTAAAGTGCGAATATCATAAAGAAATCTAACAAAATACAGGAACGGTCGGGTGAATCTTTTGAGGAAGGTAGGCCCTTTCCCTCTCACAAGATTCCCCAGGAAAAGAATTAAATTGAAGCGCTCAACAGGAACTTTTATTCATCTGTCAAAAGAAATGATACATTAAAAATGGAGTCTAGCTCCTGTCCTTTCAAACACAATGTTCTCCTGTAGCTTTTGAACTCGAACTCCCCCTCTAATGATGATGACTCCTCTTTTTAAAGAGGAGACATCTCTTACAATTAGAGCAAATCTACGTTTATCCCAATTCTGTTCTTCTTTCTTAAAACAGGGCTATTCTGTTCTTCCATAAAAAGATATTGTTACAACAGATACAAAAAGAGTACTATCTTCAGGATAATCCGTGTAACCACGTCTTCATGTTGTTGCCATTGTTCCAAAAAATACTCTTCCAGAATCGCAAATTACGAATAGTGACGGAATTTGCGTGCTTGCTGACTGTTTCAGCAATGGAGTCGATTGTTTCAGCAACGGAGTCGACTGTTTCAGCAACGGAGTTTGACTGTTTCAGCAACGGTCGATTGTTCCAGCACAGCACATAAATTATCTACGATATTTTAGACTTATGTTAGCATCAATCTACCTTCGATTAATGATGAAATATAAGAGTAATATGGAATTATATGTAAACAGATAAAATATATAGTAAAGAAGAGGATTTTATATACCTTTGGATAAAGTGAATGAAAATGATGATGGAATCCTTTTTAAACATGGTTATAAAGGTAAGGTGGTGTCAAAATATATAGTAAAAAGTGGTACATAGTGAGGTCCTAACAGTCATTACTTCAAGGTTTCTCTTAGTCTCCTAACAATTTTGCATCTTTTTTCTTTTGTTGTTGCAAAACAATGTCCCCCTCATTCATCAGGGGGGCCTAAATTTTGTCTGAGTGTTAATCTCTTTTGAGTGTTTTTATTTTTGACCTTTGGAATTTTCACCCAATTTTCTTTACTAACACTTGATTGGTTCTTTATATTACATTAGAATCATCTTGTGTCTGAGAATTCTCTTGCATAGATCACATTTGCATAATTAGAATTCTCATTTTTAGAATATGAATGGAAAATGTGCATAGATTACATTTGTATACTTTTCAAGTGAATTGTGCATAGATTACAACTTCATAGTTTATATTATGGAAAAATAAATCGTAGATTTAGATTGGTTCTTTTTATTTGAATTTACATGTTTTTATGCTTGTTTTAAAAACATAGAAATAAAAAAATTAGAATTGATTAGCATTAGTTTTTCTTGATGAAATTAGTGCATTAGAGAATTTGTTATATTTTCTTTTATTTATCAATTCTTGCATTGTTGGAAGTGAATGGAACCTCTCTCCTTACATTAGTTAGGATTCATCGAATTGAAAATATTACATTATCATATTCGATTGCATTCAGTTTTGAGTCAGGTCATAACACCATTGGTTTCATATCCATTTACCCTTTGAGTAATAACAACACAAATAACACTGTTCTTGATAAAATTCATCTAGTAATTTTTACATTTTCTAGGGCTCCTTCCACTAATCTAGATCAATATTAGTGCTTTGGAATAGGGAGTAGTTAAATTTCCAAAGAAACTAAACAAACAATAGCATCTTGCACTAGGAAAAATTTGAATTGTTGCAATTGTGCTTTGGGAAGCTCTTCTTGAAAGAGTCAAGCATGAGATCATGTCAGAACTAGTGAGGTAATTATACCTATCTCATTGGGAAATGTAGTAGATGTGCATGTACTAAAAATGGTAAACCTCAAATAGACAACTGTCGAGGAGCCTGGGGTCACTTTTTGGTAAACCTTGGATTATGTCAAGGAGACTTCAAGGGGATTGAGCTTGTTACTCTGCCCTTGCATGTATATCAGATCGTAGACTATCCCCCAGGTGCATTTGTGTTAGTTGGTGACCGTAGTGGCCATGAAATTTAGGATTCTTTCCAAAGATGATGGTGGAGGGAAGGTCCCACTATACCTGGATCAGACATTGACTAGACTTACTTAGACTCTCCAAAGGGTTCTCTTCACTCAAGATGGTTTAAGTGGAGAAACTTGCACCATTCTGTTTCATTAAGCAGGTTGTTGGGGTAACTATTCCAACCGCCATTTCTGCATTAAAATTATATGATGTTGGATTTCATCACCAACTAGTGTTTTTAGTGTGGGAATCTACTGTTTGTGTGTGGTTTGACTCCTAGATTTGATAGCACGTGTTCATTTGTTTGTTTTTACTTTTTAGAGACCTTAGCTGTGAATTGTTAATTTTAATTGTTAGGTGTGAATTTTGAATTGTGAATATTTTTAAATTATTAATAAAATTCACTGAAGTTGAATCTAATGGCAACTGTTCCAGAATTTACCAACCAAGGAACCCCTCTTAACAAGAATCCTAGTACTTTTCCTTGCTTTGGAAATGTTGGTCCTCTTTGTATGGCTACATTGTCATTACCTAGATTTACAATAGGTTTACCACTATGGTTATTTTCAATTTCATTGGCCTCGAATACTCAAATTGTTCCATCTCAACTTAATTCTTCACCTCAACAGAGTTCACCATCTCAACATCACCAATCTCATGTTGACCCTTTACTTTCTTCACCCAACATGTCTTCCTCCCTTTCTTCTTCTTCACGTGGTAAAAGCCTTGACACTAATAACCAGGTGACTAAGAAGAAGAAGAAAGGGAAGAAGAAGAAGAGGCAGGATAAGAAAGAATTCAACCAACCAACCATGGTTGTAAGTGTTGGTAATGTTGAGGAAACCTCCAACATGCATCGTAAACAAAAGTTCCCTTGCAATGTTTGTAAGGGTGACCACTTCCTTATCAATTGTCCTGGAATTCCTAAGGTCTTGAAAGCATCATCATAAATCTCTCATCAACTTACCGTTTATCCATCAACCAGTGATAGTCAAGTTCCTAGGAAAAATGGTAAAGTTAGGTTTCCTTGTAGGTTATGCAAATAGAGTTATCAAACTCACATTTCCCCTCACATGGATGAAGCCTCAAAATTGTTGGAAAACCTAACTCTTCCATAGCAAAAACTTCCAACTGGTTACCGTAAACTTTCTCCCAACCTACCGTCAACTAACGGAGCGATTGATCTAATTTCAAGTACAGTCAATACCACTCTTCCATTAGAGAGTGAAGCTGATATCACTCAAGTTGAAGATGCATTAGTTGATCAAGTGGTCAACTCTATCTCACATTCAGTTGATTCCACTGTCCCTATAGAGAGTGAAATTCATATCGCTCAGGTTCTTCTTGTTACATCAGATTCTTCTATGCCAGGGGGCATTTCACATGTTTCTATAGAACCCCCTCGAAGTACTAAGGTCTTTTCCTTTGATTGTAGTAGACAAAAAGAACCTTTTGTTACCACTTCCATTCCTTTCCAAATCATTGTGAAGTATTTTAGTAAGAATGCGCGTCACAAAAATATGGATGAAGGTACTTCTGTTAGTATTTTATCCTCAACTTCTTAGCAAGATTTGGGTTCCCCTCACCTTGTGCCTGTTATACAAATTCTGTCAGCTTTTAACAGAACCATTAGTGAGCCTTTATGGATCCTTCCTCGGAAGGTAAAACTATTTTTATTGATCTTATGGTAGTTTGAGGCCCCTTTGATTTCAATTTACTCCTTGGGTGAGACTATGTCTATGCAATAAACGATGTCATATTGACACTCTTTCGCGTGATGTCTTTCCGTCACATAAACATTGTGACTATTGAACAAATTTCATTCATTAGTCTTGATTCGACTACCAGCCATCTAACACCCCTAAATTTTCCTTGTACAGAAGTGGTATCTACCCTGCCATGGGTTAATTGTGTGGCAACTAGTCCCATGTTTTCAGTTATCGATGCAAGCAAGCCTCTCACTGTTTCCTCAACTTCCTTTGACCTATATCTAGTAATTGACATGGTGAACCCAATGGGATTATTTGAATGTGATGTTATTATCCCTATTGAGTCCCTTGACATGTGTTCCTTCCAAATATTTGTTCTTCCTTCTGATGAAGACCTCTTGGAAGTCATGATCGAGGTGTGTCCCTTGACATGTGTTTCTTCTAGTTAAAAGTCATGATCAAGGTATTTTTGAGGATAGTTCTTTTACTGTGTCAACCTCGTTAAAAAATGAAACAGGACCCTATGAGGATAGTTCTTTTACTGTGTCAACCTCGTTAAAAAATGAAACATGTCACCATGACGATGGTTCTTTTCCTATGTAAACCTCAATAAAAAAATAAATATGTCTCCTTGAGAAAATTTCCTTCTACTATGTCAACCTCTTTAAAAAATGAAACATCTCTTTGAGGATATTTCCTTTTCCTGTGTCAACCTCATTAAAAAATGAAATAGGTTCCCATGAGGAGAGTTCCTTTTATTGTGTCAACCTCATTAAAAAATGAATTAGGCAATGAGAAAAGTTCCTTTTACTATGCCAACCTCATTAAAAAATGAATCAGGTAATGAGGAAAGTTCCTTTTTCTGTGTCAACATCGTTAAAAAATGAATCAAGCAATGAGCATAGTTCTTTTCTTATGTAAAGCTCATTAAAAAATGAAACAAATACTCTCCTAATTGAGTCGAGTCTTTGATTAGATCTCATAAGTATCAAGTCAAGTATTTCATTTGATCTTGTAATCAACCTTCATTCCATCCAACTATTAGTAACCAATAGTCTACTTAGTTGAATGAAATGAAGCTTAGGGGGCATATTCTCTAGCAAGCTACTCTTGGGGGGCACTGAAACCACACTGAAGCATGGTTTTTCCTTTGTTTCAAGCTTGTGTAAAAATGAAACAAACCTATTTCAAGCATAGTTTCCTTTGTTTCAAGCTTTTGTAAAAATGAAACCACTTTCAAGCACAATTTTCTTTGTTTCAAGCTTGTGTCAAATGAAACAACTTTCAAGCATAGTTTTCCTTGTTTCAAGCTTGAGTAAAAATGAAACCACTTTCAATCACAATTTTCTTTGTTTCAAGCTTCTGTAAAAAAGAAACAACTTTCAAGCATAGTTTTCCTATGTTTCAAGCTTTTATAAAAAATGAAACTTACCTTGAGTTGATTTTGGTTATTATTTTAGAGACTCATTAAATCTATGTTTATTTTGGTAACTTTCATTCTCGTAAAACACATGAAAATGCCGAGTTATTTCTGTCTTTTCCTACTAGTTAATTAAATTGAAAGTTAGCCATTGAGTATAGTTTTTATCACTTTTTCGAACTCGTTAAAACTTATGAAAAAGTGAAGCCAAATGAGTATACTTTTATCAATTTTTCAGGCTCTTGAAAATTATGAAAAAGTGAAACCCTGGAGTTCTCTTTTAAGCCCTTTTCAAACTCTGTAAGAATTAAAATATCTCCAAGTACTTGACTATTCGAACTCGTTAAAGGAAATGAACAATCATCCTTTCAGTATCAGTTTACCCCTTTTTTGGACTAAAATCGACTATTTACGAAAAATTTATACGTTGACTAATCATGGTCAATAGAGTTCTCTTCTGCATTATTTTATCATTTTTCAGGCTTGAGAGACTAAATTTACGAAAAATTGCACCCATGGAGTTTTCTTAAGTTTTTATTTTGACTCCCTAAAATTGAAAAAGACCGAGTTTCACCTATACTAGACTCGTTAAAACTTAACAGTAAAGGACCTTTCAATTATAAACATGAATGAACCACTCCTTCTTAGGGTTCGATTTTAATACTAAGTTGGACTAATTTGAAGGATGAGCTTACATATCAATCAAATGTTATCCTCATCAAGTTTGTCAAAAATAAAGAGGTACTTTCCAAAAATGGTGGGGGAAAAGAGAGAAAATGAATCTAGTTGCCACACTTTGTTTCAAAAAGTTGTATACCACTCTTGAACACGACACTTTTTTTTCACCTTCATATATGGGTTGGGAAAATCCTTTGGCCAAACAATTAATCAAACCACATTCAAAGTCTTCAGCTGGTTTCTGGGTATTAGCTTTAGGTTAATCGTTACCAAACCATCTGCAATGTCGTTATGTGTTCAAGAGATCAGTTTAATAAACCATTCATTGCAAACATTTGTCTCCATTCACGTTGACCATCCCTGAGTCAGTCCTTGCAAATATTTCTTCAAAACTTGATCTAATTGTTTCGTGTCATGGGCTTTCCTACGACGGGTCACTTTCTATTGACGATAGCTCATCATCTAGAAAGATGATCTAGAATCCTATCAGTACCTTGGGATCTGCATGCCCTAATGGCAAGTTTCTCGTCTTCGATGACAGGTTGCATTATTGACCTTCAATCAAATGATTCTATGAAATGTTCGACTTCAGATTACAAATTCACATTCCATATATTTTATTGAGTACTTTGAGATCCATTGTCATTATTGGTGGTTTCTCTCACACTTGTTAACAATTCACATCATTTACTGGTAATCAGGTGGTTTCTACCATGTTCAACTTCAACACAATCAATCGCATGGACAAAATCATACTAGTTTGAGAAGCGGAAATCAAGACCTTGGTTCTAGTTTCCACCATCTAGGTTGCAAGGAGTTTTATTATTCATCATACAGTAGACTAATCATGACAGATGGTTGCGTCCATGCTATGTATACTATTAATTTAGTTCTAAAATCATTTTCGTATTAGAACATGTTGTTAGTTTTGATCTGAGTATGAGAATTCCTACCTCAGCGATGATATACATACATACATACATACATACATACATACATACATACATACATACATACATACATATATATATATATATATATATATATATATATATATATATATATATATATATAGATATATATATATATATATATATATATGCATGCTTGCATTAAATTTTTTTCCAGGTTTCAACTGGTGTGCCTGCAACTCAATCCTCGAATGATAAAGCACTTCACTCTTCTAAACTCTTCAGAACTCTTCAAAACTCTTCAGACTTCACAATTTAGGGGGCAATCTGTTACACTGAAATTTGTCACCATGACATTTAGTTATCTATATGGGTTCATCATTACCTATTTATTTCTCTCTTAGAGGTCTAAAATCATAAAGTTCCTAAACCAAGTCGTAAAATTTGAGAAAAGCTCATTAAAACCCTAAAAAGCCTAACTCTACACTTTTCTTAGTCATTTCTTGCAGTACTGTGGTTTATTGCCCTAAAACCTCCGGCACATCCCACACGTTTTTCTCATTAAAACTGCAGACCCCCATAAGAGGTAAAATAAAAGAAAAATTAAATAATAGAAGCCCAACTGGTCAAATATTCTCCTAGCTGGATCCTTGCAGAAGAATTATCTGGTCGAGCTTCACCCCTTCCATTGATGAACCTCTATCCCTTCATTAATGGAGCTATCCCTTGGTTTTTGGGGGTAAAATCCCTTTATGATATGACTTTATCCCTTCCTTATTTCAATAGAAACTACCTCCCTTTTGCTATAAATTGAGATCTCATTTTTGTGTCAAGGGTACTTAGTAGATACTAGATGGTACTTACTTCTTAGCTTGAAGAAGGTACTTAGAACTTGGTTGTTTTGAGGTGAATTTCTGAAGAAATGATACTCTCCACATTTGGCATCATTGGCATGAGAAATATTACATACTCATGGCCATAGTTTCATGCTAATTCAGAGAGTTGGAGTCTTGTAAAACTGAGGAAAATGATTGTTCGAGACCCTAGAAGAACCTGTACAAGAATCAAGGCATCAAGGTTGTAAGGTTTCTTCTTTTCATTCAAATTTAATACAAATAAACTCTATTTTCTCATTACGTTGTTCATTTATCTTTTGAATAATTGAATTCTTGGATTCCTTGATCACTAAGATAGATTATTGCTTTTGAATTATCATATCTTGTAGGTTCTTTTGATCTCTTTTACTTGTCTTTGATTACAAAGCTTACATGTTGGATCGATATGTTCTGGACTAACTGGATTGAAGATCGAGTAAGCGTTGGACTTCAGGTAAGAGCATCTGTCCAGAGTTAATTATTAATTCTTAAACATAATGGTCTAGAGAAAATGGTCTACATCTGTCTATTTGTTTCCAGATATCCTTAGGATAATAGGGAGATCGTTCTTGTGTGAAAGAAGGATCTATATATCTAACATAGGGTGTTAGGGGAAAAGAAGCATCAATTTATAGCTCTTTGATATACTAAAGAGTATGGATGATATGAGTACTTGATATGGACTATATGAAATTGAATCCACTTTGAGATGGAGGCTTTTATGTCTTAGAGAAATTAAGGAGATGGTAGTTAAACAATTTCTCTTATCATGAAATTATCTTGTGATGTTTTGTTATTATTATTTTTTCTTTAAATTTTTCTTTTCTTATCATCAAGAGTAATTCCAATTAAAAAATATAAGAAGACACAAGATGTAGGCACATGCCAAGGAAAAACCCCACTCTTTAGGAAAAACCCTATCAAAATTATTCCCTTGGTATACTTAAGATGAAATGGCCAAGACATTTAGGCTATAGACTTCCTCCATAAATTCATCCCTTCATTGTGTTAGCACCGAGATATCCGCGACACCGAGGCCTCCTTTTCTTACACCTAAACTCCACCCTCATTAACTTGAACAAGTTTGAGATAGAAACATAGTACCGAGCATCATTACTGAGAACATCGAGCATCATCATAGCATTGAGCATCATAATTGTTGGGTGCATGAATTACACTTAAGAAAACTTCTCAACACTTCATTTGTAAACTCGGGGAATTCGTAAACTCAGAGACGAAGCACAAGAAATGCCATAGATGGTATGAATCTTCCTAATGTAAATCCCTAATTTCTTTAAAGGAAAGATTGTAGAATCAAAACAGAAGAGAAAAATGCATCTTGAACCATCAAAAATAATCTAAGACTGGAATGAGGAAGTATGCATTTGCAAGATAGAATTAAAGATAAAAGGCAATCACTCCCACTAATGGTTCTTTAATCTACTGAGTGTGTGTTTTCCTCTAGCAGAGATATTTCAACAGTCTCATTATATGGGCCCTTAAACCTACTTCTTTAGATATTTCCTTCCTGCATTAATCTGTCCTGCACTAGTGCAGGATCAAAGATTTATGTAGAAGGTATAAATAGTGTCTTTACTGAAGGACTTTTACTTCATGCAAGCGCTCAAACTTTTCAAGGTTCAAAGCACTCAGATCTTGTGGAAATAAATTGGTTCTTGCACCAGATCAGAGCTTCCTGCACTTAGCATTTAATCCTTAAAATGAGTGTTCAATTATTGCAAGTGCTAGTTTACTATCAAATCAAATTGCACACATAAAAGCGAATGTTTTTGATCTTAACAAAATGCTGAAATAAAGAAACAATCATTTACCCTATCATAAGCATTTAAAGAAAGAAAGAACATTGCAGAAATTAGGCTAAAAGAACTTGCTGCATCACACCAACTTCAACTAGTGTAGGTTCATTTCTCCTACTTGGACCAGGCGGAAAAACCAATTAAACAGAATTGCAAGAAAAGGAAATATCACACCAACATGCACTGGTACAGGTTTGTTTCTCCTGCTTCTACCAGGTGGAGGAAAACCAATCTGAAATCAAGTGCAGGAAAGTAAATTGCAGGGAAAGGAAATGTATATACTTCACACAATGGATCCGTTTTCACCCAGACAGGAATGCATGTGCTGAAAGTTAAATCACAATTTGAGAATATAAACACAAATTACAAGAAACAGAAAATAGGGTAAACGTGTTGGGTTGGCTGGGCCCTAGCCAACCAACGCATTTCCATTTTAAGTTAAAACACTACTTAGTAAATTATCTAGTTCATCAGTTTAAATATAGAAACATGATTTCTGAAACATGAGGTAAATACGTGCATTAATACAATGTCTAGCCTGGTTTCATGTGATAACAAAACAACTTGTTACCACCTATCAAACTTCACTCTAAAAACCCTGCTCAAAAAAACTCTCCCTAAGTCCTATTTAAATTTTAAATTATATAGATCTATTGGCCAAAGGATAAAACATATCGTTCAACCGATTACATAACCATCGTAGAATTTAGGATTTGACCTTCAAAATTAGGCAGCTAACAAAACCGGCTGTAGCTAATCTTGAGCTTTTTGCCATTCACGGATTTGGTCTTAGCTACCTTTGGATCAATCGTGCTATCATGGTTGAAGCTGCTCAAGACAAGGCACTGATCAAGGAGGTTCGGATCTACTGCAAAGATCTGTTGTGCTGGCAATGGTGCAAGATCCAATTCTGCATTAAGATCAGCTGTCATGGTAAGCACTCTAAGTATCAAATAACCATTGGAGACATCGATAAGTTAAAAAAGTGATTTAAAAGTAAGAAATCATGTAATAAATATTTAATTAATGCTAAATTGAATTAAAACATGGAGAATAAAAGTTTATACGAAATATGTCACCAGGCTTGGACTGGTGCAAGATGAGGGTGCATAAAAGAGGTGAAACAGAGGTAAATGGTTATAATTTAGGAAGGGGAAAATGGTAAAAATAGAGAAAACTAGGGGGCTAACATCTTCCCATCCCTAAGCTATTGTGTGTCCTCACACAACTCTTTACCTCTGCAAAAAACCTCCAAAAATTTGAGCATTACAGCTCAATCCTTCTCTGTCATACTAGCATCAGTGCTCAATGTTTCAAACTTCTTCTTTTTGCTTTTCTTCAGTTTATTTGTCACCTTTCTAAGTCGTCTGAAAAATTGTGCAACATAGTACTTCCACACCCTGACTTCTCCTTTCTTTTTCTCTATCTCCGCCATTAACGTTTCTTTACTCTGTTCTTGATCCTCCTATGCTTTAGCTATGAGCTGCTCTAAGTTTTATAATTGAGGCTCCAGTTCAATTGTCCGAGTAGCAGGATTTACCAAATATTCCTCTTTTTCTATCTCAACAAGGGCTATGTTTTCCTCAGGGACCTCAGTATTCCTCATGACTTTAGCAAACTCTGCTTATTCTTCTTCTTCTTCTTCTTCGTGCTCTTCTGGTTCTTCTTCTTCTCCTTGCTCTTCTAGTTCTTCTTCTTCTTGCACTTCTTCCAGTTCTTCTTCTTCTTCTTCTTTCTCTTTTGGTTCTTCTTCTTCTTATTGCTCTTCCATTTCTTCTTCCACTTGCACTTATTCTTCTTGTACTGGTGCAAGAGGGGATTCAACGTTATATGGGGACTATGGTTCTGCACCAGGTTCTTCATTCTTTCTCTGGGCCTTTTTAATGAAATTGGCCAACAAAGTGTCATACTCAACCTCTACAGATTTTGCTACGTCTGTAAGGACTGACAACAAATCATTTTCTTTGGGGGTTTATTCATGTACTGGTGTTGGAGAGGGAGTCTGTTCAACTAGTGCCCCCACTGTCTTCTTTTTCTTTCAATATGGGCCCTTTTCTTCTGTTGACTTCCCAGGTCATTTCCTTTTTGCACTAGTGTAAGAAGGACTTTGCTTTACACTCGGACCCTTACTTGTGCTAGTGGGGGTCTCTGTCTTATTTCTGGTAGCTATCCTCTTATGCAGCTATTTTAACAGTGCCTCTGAGGTCATACCTTTAATTTAAAACTTCTTCTGAACCAAAATCTTTATCAGGCCACGGTGATATAGCTTCTTATCGGCTTGTTCTGCCTATGTGCCCTACACACTCTTGGCCATATTTTCCAAGCTCTTAAGAAAAAAATAAGGGAAATCCATCCTCCACCAGACATGCCAGTTGGGTTCGAAGTGTTGCAACATCCTAAAATGATACACAAAGGTGAGGGAGTAGCTTCCCTCGCAAGTCACGAATTTCTGGAGGATAGAAAGGAGGTCCCATCACTGTCCCAGCAAGGCACTGTGCGTAACTCCTTTCTACTATTCTACCTTCATGTCCTTATCAATGACGAAATGCTACCATCACTTCCTCTCGAGCTTATGATTTTTGAAGTACTACACACCAGTGTTTTGCAAGGTCATCGTTGTTGCTATCGATTCTTCCATGAACTTAAATTTCAGGGGCCCAATTTTTACACGACCATTTTTAAATTTCTTTGCAAACTTTAGGGCCACTTCATTTTTGTGCTCGTCAAATTTCTGCAAAAAATAAAGAAAGCCTGAGTCTTGCAATAGTGCAAGACTATTTCAAAACTCAGGGGTCTGATCTACCTTACTGAGAGACGAAGGTTCACATTGAACAGGTGGCATCACTGCTTAATAGTTATGAACAGTCCAAAATTGCATGCAATACCGGAAAATTTGGCTCTTTATAGATAGGGATCCATCTGATCCATTCCATCAAAATAGCTATGGATGCACGACATGTTTGAAATCGTGTGGGATTGATACTTGCGGTGGCATTTTTAACAACTAGGTGAGGAAATCATTATAAGTGAAGGATGTTTAGGATCATGGCGAAAAGGGTAATTATATCCAAGCAACAGTTAAACATTTCCACACTCCTTCATAATTCAACAAAACTTTAGCATTGATTAAAAAATGATCATGATTCTTAACTAGAAACACCTTGTACTTTAAATAATTTTCTCCTAGTTAATATGATAGCACAAGTACTCCTTAAATAAGTGAAAAGGCTTCTTGTAAGCTTTCATGATAACCTATTTCCTATGACATATACTTATGAAAAGAACAAATTGTACTCTGCTTCTGTCAAGGTGCATGCTTGCACCGATCTATTTAAACTGCTTACTATGTTGTTCTATTGGTACCATTCTGCTTGTATTATTATATAGGATGATATGCTTGTACAAGTGAAAGCATATTGTCTGAAAAAAAGAACACAAAATTTAAGTAAAATGTAGGCTGGACTTCTAACATGACTTCCTCAAATGATACTGGAAATTTGCTTTGCCCTTTATTGATGCTTCAAAGCATCTTTTTGCTCTTTGTGTATGAGATCCTGCAATGAGTTCGTGAGGGAAAAAATAATTGGGAAAGGGGAAAAATTAAAAATCGCAAGGAATTTTGTTACAGGGATTCCAAGAATAGTACCACAAGAGGGGATAAACAAAAGTGGGATAGGAAAAAAAATTCAAGGGTAAAGTGGGATTTTTACGAAGCGGGTAGGGTAAGTTCAGAAGAATGTGGGAAGGTTAATCATTCTAGAATTTAAAGAAGAAAACTGAGGGAATATTATGAAATGGGATATGAAGAAAGGTATAAAATTTTCTGGAAGGTCTTCCTGCACTGGTGCAAGAAAAATAACTGCAGCGAGAATTAAGTGTTACTCGAATAAAAATATCCATGCTAATTACCCCAATGTATAAAGGTTGGTACTGATGAACTTGCTTTTACTCGGTGGTCCCTAGCATATCTAAAGATCAAGCAAAATTCTATTTTTATTAGAAATTTTTGATCTTCCTGCCAGCAAGCTGGTTTTCAGGTTAACCGTTCTGCAATCATGTCAGCGAACTGATTTTCACAATTACAGGAAAATATTTTTTCTTTACTTTTTTTAAATTAATTTTTTATTTTTGTGTTCTTAAAAATTTTTTTGCAAGAGAAAGAAGGATTCATGTCTTCAAAAGGTTGGTATTACCATTCACCACTACCATCCTGAATTTCTATTAGACTTGCTGTGTAAAATATTTCTTGGCAAGTGGCTCAAAATACTTCTTTAATCTATGTCCATTTAACAAGAGTATTGAATTTTGTCCACCAATAGTTTTAACTTCTACTACTCCATTCTCAAATACTCGGATCAATTTATAAGGTCCCATCCAACATGTATGGAACTTCCCTTTAAAAATTTTAAATATAGAATCATAAAGGTGTACCCAATAACTTGGTTGGAATTTCTTTTTCTGAATGGACTTGTCATGCCACCTTTTGTGTTACTGTTGAATTAGTATGTTCTGCTGAACAACATCTCTACAAAATTCATCTAATTAATTTAATTGGAGAATAAATTTTTGTTGTGCCTCAAAGAGATCTAGTCCTAACTGAACTACAGTTCTAAAAGTTTTGATCTGGAACTCAATTGGTAACAGAACCTATTTGCCATATACCAGCTCATATGGTGTATGTCCCGTGTTATTTCTCCAAGTGGTTCTGTATGCCCACAAAGCTTCTGGTAATATTTCAGCCCAGTCTTCCTGATCCATATTGACTATGTTACTAAGAATTGATTCGATTATTTTGTTTGTAGATTCCACCTAGCCATTTTCTTGCGGGTGATATGACGTTGATTTCCTATGCCAGATCTTATATTGCGGCATCACACCATGTACCAGATTATAAATAAACTGCGGACCATTGTCAGAAAAAATTTCTCTAGGCACACAAAATCTAGTAAAGATTTTAGTAAAAAGAAAATCAACAACAAATTTTTCTGTAGCAAAAGAAACAGCTTTAGCTTCTACCCATTTTGTAATGAAATCTGTAGAAACCAAAAAATGATTTTTACCTAATGATGTTGGATTTATTGGCCCTATAAAATCAATAGCCCATTTTTCAAATGGCTCAATCATAACTTGGGGGAAGAAATGCATTTCATTGGTTTGATTAGGCTGGCCCATTCGTTGATAGCTATCACATTGCCTGACATATTGTTTGGCATCCTTAAACAAGGAAGATGAAAAGTAACCAGCACGCAATACTTTATATGTAGTCCGCTTATCAGTGAAGTGGCCTCCACAAGGTTCATCATGAGAAGATTTAAATATGTCAAACACTTCCTCCTCTCTTACACATCTATGGATAATTAGATATGGACCAGTGTAAAAGAGATCTCCTTGAATCTAGGAATATGTAGCACTTTTCTGAATAATATTCTGCTTTTCGCGAGTGGACAAGTGGGGTAGTGTTTTCCGAGTAACCAAATAATTAGAAATGTCAACAGACCACGGGGGATATGTTGACATAGAAAAAATATGTTCATCTATAAAATCATCATTAACAGGAGTTACTTCACTAGGATTATCTAATCTAGAAATAAAATCTGCTATAACATTAAATTTCCCTGGTCTATCAGCAATAGTAACATTAAACTCCTGCAACAATAGCAACCACCTAGTCACTCTACCGCTTGTCAATGGTTTTTTCATGAAATATTTAATTGCAGAATGATCGGTATGTACAAATACTTCATATCCTGTAATATAGTTCTTGAACTTTTTAATTGCAGAAATTACAGCTAAAAATTCTTTGTATGTAACTGTATAATTCAATTCAGAGGAATACAAATTCTTACTAATATAATAAATAGCATAGGATTTCTTATTTTTCTCTTGTCCCAAATCTATGCCAATAGCCAAATCTGAAGCATCAGAGGAAATGTGAAAATGCAAGCACTAGTTAGGACCTCGCAAAACTGGTGCCTATACCAACTTTTCCTTCAATGTTTCAAAA
This sequence comes from Pinus albicaulis, assembly GCA_034641835.2. NCBI lineage: Eukaryota > Viridiplantae > Streptophyta > Pinopsida > Pinales > Pinaceae > Pinus > Pinus albicaulis. Next base: position 896,176,573 of record CM076583.1, on the reverse strand, counting down.
GACTTTTGACAAGCTGTGGACCAAGAAAATTCACTATCCTTAGCTAGAAGTCGGAAAATAGGGGCAGCTATCTTCGAAAATTTTTCAATGAATCTTCTATAATAACTAGCATGTCATAAAAAACCTCTTACTTCCCTTTGAGTTTTGGGTGCAGGAAGATGCAGAATCATTTCAATCTTTGCTGGATCAACCTGGATACCTTTATCATAAATAAAATGGCCAAGTACCACTCTCGCTTTGCACATTAATCTACATTTCTTTTCACTCAAAGAGATATGGTATTCTTGACAATGAAGAAGGACTTTCTCCAAATTTTTGAGAGCTTCCTGAAAATAATCACCAAATACCGAAAAGTTATCCATATAAATTTCTACAAATTCCAGATCAACAAAAATGGCTAGGATTTCCCTTTGAAAGGTAGTCAGGGCATTACATAAACCAAAGGGGATAATTTTATAAGTAAAGGTACCCCATGGACATGTAAAAGTAGTTTTATCCTGATCTTCGTGTGCAATCTATATCTGGTTATAACCACTGAAGCCATCCAAAAAGGAAAAATATTTCTTTCCTTCAAGGGTATCAAGCACCTGATCAATAAAAGGGAGAGGGAAGTAAGCTTTAAGAGTGGCTTTATTCAATTCTCGATAATCAATACAAATATGAAATCTTCCATATTTCTTAGGTACAAGAACTAATGGAGAGACCCACTGACTGTCAGAAATAGGATAGGTAAAACCAACATCCAAGAGTTTCTGCACTTCTTCCTTCACAATATCTCTGAGAGCTAGATTCATTTGCCTTTGGGGTTGTCAGACAGGTCGAGTTCCTTCCTAAATATAGATATGATTTGTAGAAGTTTCAGGAGGGATACCTTTCATATCTTCATAGCCCCAAGCAAAGGCACTAAGATGGTTTTGCAACAAATTCACAAGCTGCTCTTGCTAAGATGAGTCTAAATCTGAACTAATATGCAAGGAATTACAAGGGCTAATATCAACAAGAGTAGTGTCAAGCTCGGTAGTATTCAAGGGAGTGGTAAAATACAGTGATACAGAAGAATTAGAATCATGATTATCTTGAAAATCTAGGCTGAAATTCTGGCTCAATGGCTCATAATTAGGCATAGTGTCTGCATTATTCAGGAAATATTGAATCTCATCTTCTGGTGAAGACACAGTATAATGATGGATAAGGGAAATAGAATGAGTCTCCTCATCACTACTTTGATGCAACCATAAAGTTTCTCAAAGGTCCTGAATGGATCTGTCAGGGGGGTATAAGGTAAATTTCTTTCTAGAATCTCCATGTGAAATATACATATCACAAGAAGGACATCCAATATATGCATCATCCGTAGCAAGCCATGGTCGACCCAAGATCAAGGGATTTCCTCCTACTGGGTTCTTTGGCTGAAGCACAATGAAATTAGCAGGATATTTCGAAGAATCTGTTGAGATGATCACATTGTCCAATACTCATTCTGGCTTAATTTTAGATCTATCTACTAATTCAAGGATAGTGGGAGTCAGGCGAATATGAGATAACCGAAGTTGATCCATTATTTTCTTAGTAATGACATTAATGGCTACCCCTAGGTCTATAAGAACATTAGAGACAAGGAAATTACCAATCTGAGCTGAGACAACAGGGTTTCTGGGATCATTATATTTTTCCATAGACACACATCTCTTCATCAACTCTTCTGCCCTACCAACAAATTGAATGGTTTGGGATTCCAATATCTTCCTCCCGGGTTTCTTGAGACAGAGTTCCATAATAATATTGGTACAAATGGGGATCTCTTTAATGGCTTGAAGCAAGGGTATCTTCATGAAAAGATTCCGAAGCTTAAATGCCAAACTAGTCTCAGAAATAGGCTCACTTCTTTCCATTACTAACCTCTCTGGGAAGGGAGGCCGATTGGAAGAATATGGAAAGGATTTAGAGGGTAAGGGATGCTTTGTGACAACTTTCAGAGAATGGTTAAGAGTTTCCTCTTCTCCTCTCTCTTCAAAGATCACCATAGGTTGCTTTTGATTTTCTGATGTTACAGTCCTTCCTGATCTTAATTGAATATCATGAACCCCAACTAGAATAGACTGGTATTCGAATGATAAAGGTGGGTTTTTTACATAGATCATTTGCACTGCTTTATTATTATTAGTATTGGGCATAGTTTGAGTAGGAAACTGAGGAGGTCGAAACGGTGGAGGTAAAGGCAATGGTGGAGTGGATTGACTCAGAATTTGAGGCGTTGAATAAGGTGTATGCATAGATGGATATGATTGCATAGGTGGCTGGTAGGAATATGGAGAATGAGTTGGCCCTCTCAAACCCTGTTTCCATGGTTGAGAAGGTTTCCCATGTTGATATTGATTCCCATATTGCCACTGCTGATGAGAGTTAGGATAAGAATATGCATGTGAATTATAACCAAAATAGTGTGGAGAAAATTCAGGGGCCATACCTGTACCTACCTAAGGCTAGTTCCTTCTTGTTCCCATAGCATACAAGTATTCAGCTTCAGGTTGTCCCCCTGTAAATACAACTTTAAGTCCTAGTATAGAGGGACATTTTTCTATGATATGGTCTTCTGCACAAATAGCACACTTATTAGTTTCTTTCAAATTAAGAGGACACTCTTTAGGAGGATGCTAGTCTCTACATTTAGGATAGAAAATACATAATGAATCTTGTTCCTTCATAAGTTTCTGCTAAAATTTTAAAGAGTCTAACTCTTTGGTAATAGTGTTCATTATATCAATTTTCATGTTTTCCATTTTCTTTTCTAGTCAAATAATCATAGCATCAGTAGATTTAGTTTTTCTATTTCTATTTCAAGTTCCTCTATCGGTTCTATACTGGTTTCTTGAAAATTTCCTGCATAATTCACAAATTTGATCAAAATTTTGTTGAGAAATATCACCTTGTCCTAACAGATTCAAATTATTTCTAGCATTATCAGTAAGTCCTCTTAAGAACAAGTTTCTAATAGTGTTGGGATCAAGCTTAAGTTTTGACCTTTGTAAAATATACATAAATCTTTCCAAATAATCTTCAAGAATTTCATCATCATCCTGTATGATTGCAAAAGTCTCATCCTGCATGTCCCAAGTTTTGCAATATTCTTGATATTTAGACAAAAGCACTCACTTTATCTGTTCCCAAGAGGTTAAAGTGTTTCCTCCTAACCCCATAAACTAATGTAGAGCCAAGTCCTTGACAGTAACAGGAAATAGTATTAACTTCTAAGCATCAGTTGCATAATCATAACTTCTACATAGAATATCAAACTCAAATAGGAAAGAATTAGGATCTTCTTGAAATTTACCATGGAAATGAGGAAGAGTTGATGGTGGAATATTCTTCATTTGTGCCAAAATATCAGGATCCACAATTGGAAACACAAAAGTGGATTGTTATTCACTTACCTGGTTGTCACCAGTCACTTCTAAATGATCTTCTTGGTCCACCATTGTTCCCCTTATACTTGTACTGCTCTCAACAGGCTGATCCAAACCTAAGCTGTTATCACCAGAATCCAGGTGGATTGTTCTTGCGTGATGGGTTTGAATTGGATTAGGCTTCTTGCTTACAGAAGGAGACCCAATATGAAAATTGTTTTCAGAATCATTTCAGCCCTTAGTGGGCTTCGAACCCTTACCTTTTCTAGGCATTCATTTCAAAGGAAAAAAAAGAAAGAAAAAAATAACAGTCAACTTCTAAAAAATGTTGTTAGAAATCAATTAACACCAGTAAAATTCCTTCAAAGAAACAACATTGCAAAAATAAAGAAAAATTACCTCTATTTTATAATCAAAAAATTCTTACCAAATCAAATTGCCTCCCCGACAACGGCGCCAAAATGTTGGATGCAGGAATTACACTTAAGAAAACTCCTCAACACTTAATTTGCCAACTCGGGGGATTCGTAAACTTAGAGATGAAGCACAATAAATGCCAAAGTTGGTATGAATCTTCCTAATGTAAATCCCTACTTTCTTTAAAGGAAATATTACAGAATCAAATCAAAAGAGAAAAAGGCAATGTGAACCATCAAAAATAATATATCACTGGAATGAGGAAGTATGAATTTGTAAGAGAGAATTAAATATAAAAGGCAATCACTCCCACTAATGGTTGTTTAATCTATCGAGTGTGTGTTTTTCTCTAGTAGAGACACTTTAGCAGTCTCATTAGATGGGCCCTTAAACCTGCTTATTTAGAGATTTCCTTCTTCCATTAATCTTTCCTGCACTAGAGCAGGATCAGAGATTTATGTAGAAGGTATAAGTAGTGTCTTTACTGAAGGAATTTTACTTCATGCAAGGGCTCTAACTTTTCAAGGTTCAGAGCACTCAGATCTTGTGGCAAGAAACTAATTATTTCACCGAATCAGAGCTTCCTGCACTTAGCATTTAATCTTTAAAATGAGTGTTAAATTATTGCAAGTGCTATTTTACTATCAAATCAAATTGCACACATGAAATTGAATTTTTCTGATCTTAACAAAATTCTAAAATAAAGAAACAATCATTTATCCTGTCATAAGCATTTAATGAAAGAAATAAGATTGCGGAAAGTAGAATAAGAAAGATTGTTGCATCACACCAACATGCACTGGTGCAAGTTCATTTCTCCTGCTTGGACCAGGAGGAAAAACCAATTAAACAGAATTGCAGGAAAATTAAATATCACACCAACGTGCACTAGTGCAAGTTTGTTTCTCCTGCTCGTACTAGGCAGAGGAAAACCAATCTGAAATCAAGTGTAGGAAAGTAAATTGCAGGGAAAGAAAATGTATCTACTTCACACAACGGATCCATTTTCACTCATACAGGAATTCATGAGCATAAATTTAAATCACACTTTGACAATATAAACACAAATTACAAGAAACAAAAAAATAGGGTAAACATGTTGGGTTGGCTGGGCCCTAGCCAACTAGCGCGATTCCATTTTAAGTTAAAGCGCTACTCAGTAAATTAGTCAATTCGTCAGCTTAAAGACAGAAACACGATTTTTGAAACATGAGGTGTAGCTCCCTTTTTTTAATTCATTTAGGCAAATATATGTGTTAATACAATGTCCAGCCTAGATTCGGGCAATAACAAAACAACCTGTTATCGCCTATCAAACTTTTCTCTAAAAACCCTGCTAAAAAAAACTCTCCCTAAGTCCTATTTACATTTTACATTATATAGATATGTTGGCCAAAGGCAAAAACAAATCATTCAACTGATTACATAACCATCGCAGAATTTAGGATTCGGCCTTCAAAATTTGGTAGCTAATAGAACCGGCCATAGCTAATCTCTAGCTTTTCGCCCTTCATGGACTCAGTCTTAGTTGCCTTTGGATCAATCGTTTTTTCGTGGCTGAAGCTACTCAAGACAAGGAAGTGACCAACGAGGTTCAAATCTACCACAAAGATCTGTTGTGCTGGAAATGGTGCATGATCCAATCCTGCACTAAGATCAGTGGTCACGGTAAGCACTCTAACAATCAAATAACCATTCGAGATATCAATAAGTTACAAAAGTGATTTAAAAGTAAGAAATCATGTAACAAATATTTAACTAATGCTAAATTGAATTAAAACATGAAGAATAAAATTTTATGCATAATATGTCAACGTTCTTGGACTGATGCAAGATGAGGGTGGATAAAAGAGGTGAAATAGAGGTAAATGGTTATAATTTATGAAGGGGAAAATGGTCAAAAGAGAGAAAATTAAGGGGCTAAAAATAACATAGATCAATGAGCATCTTCGTAGCATTGAGTATCATATCATAGCACTAATTTTGTGGTAGATATGTGTTGACACTAAGGCATTCATGTTTTGCTACAACATCGTAACATGGAAGCTACTTTAATCATAGCATAAATGGTTACCTAAATTATGTAATATGTTCGAGACCTTATCCTCCAACACTAAACCTCTCATCATGATTCGAACTATATATGTGGTCCAAAACTTCATAGATGTTTAAAATTTTGTGGTATAAATTCAAAGATATACACAAGTATATATAATTGTTTCCCATAGTCATTGATGTAGAAATTTTAACACAATTATGTATTGCCTGGATTCTCCTGATCTGAAAATTATATGCCACTTTTAAATAAAAAAATTGCTTCTACAATTTTTTTTTTGGAATTTAAAACACGATCATCAATTGCAAACACATGAAGAAATATCATTCAGACATAACACATATGTTTTTTTTTACCGGGAAACATAAAGCTAAAAACACCACTATCATATATTTTGTATATATCATGGATCATGAAGCAATCTCATAAAAAACTCTACTCCAATAGCTCTCAGTACAATATACAATCATCTCACACTGTCATGCAAAAATTTGGAAAATTCCTTAGCCAATTTTCTACCTCACAACAGCCTGGCTCCACTGCGCAATCCAAGTTGATTACAAAGACCAATTCGATGCAATCATGCTTTCCTTGACTGTGAAATCATCATGAACATATCGAATGTGTGTTTGTCCTACAAGACTATAATCCAATATACTACAACTGATAGTCAACCGTCCCTTTCACCTATCTCTCAACTGGGTCTCCACTGGATCTGACATGCATGTAGTTAAAAATAGTAAATCTTCAGTTTCATGTGAGATCATTCCATCTAAATTAATTTAATATTTAATTCACTGATCTCTCACTAGTGTATCTTCAGTTACAAGTAGCACAACTAATTTTAACTCACTTAACTGAGTTAAGTTGCTTTACAACTCACATAGCTACACATCCAAGTCTGCTACAACTTCGAATCACTCAGTTACAATTAAGTCCACTTGCATGTGCCACCAACCAACCTTAGAGCACAAAATTCCTTCAGATAAGTAGTTTTCCACTTCAATTAACTGGTTTCAAGTGCTCCATGAGAATATATTAATATTTATTGTCCAACTATTATTAACTTATAATAATAGTCGACATGCATCTATAAATAGATATGTGATCTGTAAATAGACTTCACACATACATCTAAAAATAGAACATCATCTATAAACAAAGTTTTCTCAACATATATAAATAGACTTCTGCTATAAATAGAATTTGTACATCCATTCTAAAAATAGACATAAACCTAAAAATAGCGTGTGTGGGCCCCACCTAGTGTAGGTGCTTAATTTTCACTACGATCAAGGATGTTGTTTCCAGATGGAAACTTCTTTGTTTCTTGTTGCAACCTTCAACAATTGAGATGACATGATAGTGTGAAGTGTTGTATCTTGATTTGAATTGACTTGAAGACTGATTGAGGCCGATGTTAGGAGACAACTTTGATGAACTGTATCACTTGACTTGAGGGTTTTCTTTGAAGTATATTTCGAGGATGATGAACTTGAAGAAGATGAATTCATCAAGGAGCCTTTTGACAACCTAATTATCAACGATTTAAAAGCCCAAAAATTTTATCAATTTAAATATGTAACAACTAACCTAGAAGTCAAAAATTGGGACCTTAATCTAAATATGACCCAAACATGAAACCCATGCTTTAATAAGTCATTTAATAATAATAATAAGTTATTTTGAAAAATACATTAATACTGAAGACTGAACCTAGTTACATATTTAACATTATGACTCCTACAACCTCATCCTTCATGTCGATGAAAACATTTTATTAGCTATCCCTTGGATAAGAACCACCATTTTTGTAAAATCTTACAACTGTTCACTTTTCAACAATTTTCTCATATCTTATGCCCAAATTCCATAATTGTGTCCATTAAAATTTATAAGATTTAGCTTGAAGCTCATAAGGTTTACCCACTGATTTTATCCTAGATTTAGTTTGCAATTAGAAACCTCAAACCAATCCACTAAACAAATTTGACATTTTAAGAGCATCTACAACTTGCATAAGACTTGCATGGGACATGCTACATCTAAAACCATTAGTTTTAATACCATGTTGGATAATCAAGGGGTTTTTTATATTATAAAACTCGTATTCTAAAATAGAGGTGATGTCTAAGTACATTGTTACAACACTTAAGAACAACCAAACATAGTTCAACATACTAAGAACTACATCCAAGGAAAATCTTTAAGAACATGGCAACTCAGTCTCATTTCTACATGGGGCTTCCACCCCAAATGGTGTGAGGTCTAATTGGAATTTCATATCGGGAAGACCCCCTGTATGCTGGTGAGATACAACACCATCAACATGTTCCATGCTCTTTGATGCCTCCCATGGTTCCACCCTAAATATTGGAACCAAAAGCTTTTGGTTCTTCTCTTTCAATATAACACTTGGAATGTCTTCTAAAAGTTCATTTGTTGGGTATGGATTCGTAAAGGGCTATTTAAAGTAATTCCTTTCAAAGTTGAGGGAACCTAGGTTGAGGATGTTTTTAAATCCTTTGAAGGGGGCTTTGTACCCAATGTCCTAGGGAATAGGGGGCCTAAAGGGAAGGAAAAAAGAGAAATTAATAGGGTAACCCCTAACAATGGTGATAAGGGGATTAAGGTCCCCATTATCATAGCCCATAATACCTTAACATATAACTACTGAATTCCCTATCCCCTCAACCCCCAAGCCATAATTCCTTGGCCCCTACACTCATAACTCATAACACATTAATCCCTTGAACCATTAAATCTTAACCCACTAACCCTTAACCTAGAATCCATGAACCCTCTAAGCCTTAACCCGTTATCCTCTTGATCAGTGATCCTTAATCCCTAATCCCTAACCCCTAAACACGTTAACCCCTATCTGGATAATTTCCAAAGCCTCGATTTGAATTGCTCACAATATATACACTTCATGTTGATATGGAGCTTGTAGTGCTCTCCAAAATAAGGAGTTGGTAATGAATAGATCACACATAAGAAAAAGGCTCTCTGGTACTAATGCATATGGAGTGCACCCTTGATACAAATATTTTGTTTGCTAAAAAAAATCAAATGTGTCAATGTAAAACATTGTATATAAGATAAAATAAAATGATATTTTCCACATAAATGCTTTAAATAGGCTGAGATTAGCCATGAGTGGTGAGCCGGGGGGTGAATGTTGGGAATTATTAAAGTTATATCATGTTTAATTTACTTTTAATACATCATGATGTTGTTCTCTAGTAAGGTTGATGCATCATCACAAGGGAGCATGACACATTTTGTGGGGGAGCGATTAAAGTTGTAACACAATTCAAGTGACATACACCTCCAATGTAAATGACATTATTATATGTTTTTATCAGGTTGTTAGAGAGGTTGTTTGTAGAAAATATATTCAATGTACTTGGACTTCATATTTTCCTGACCTCAACTATCAGATAAATTTGTACTAGGAACTCTTCATGTAAATGAGAGGGGGTGTAATTTTGTAACACACATACACACAAGAGAATTGGATATTTCCCTTATATTCCACTTTCTACGTTAGATGTGGGTTAAAATTCCCCTTGGGAAACTAATCATCATGATCTTCTTCCTCCAAAGAAGAGATGCTATCTTATTCATATACACAAGATAGAGTTAGAGGGTCACCTCATCTGTAGAAGCCTCATTTATTATGAAATTTAAGAGACATTATATTGCCTTTATTAAAATTTTGATGGGTCATTGTCTACATTCTTTAAATACATGTCTAGCCCTTTTTATGAGGGATGTCATTAGATTTAGATCTTTATTTAAGGCCTTATTTTCCCTTCCCAATTTTAACTCTTTTTAGGGGGTCACCTCCTTCCATGTTTCCTTGCCTGCTTAGGGCCAAAATTGACAATGCAAGATTCAAACTCCTTCAACTATAAAATTCGTGAGGCCTCATACTTCATCTTGTCTCTCAATGGGACATATTTCCTCAAAGAGACTTTTGAGGATCTCCCATTGTAAATTGTATGTTGGATGTAATAGCACTTGTTACCCTACTTTATATATGGCTTTTTAGAGGAAATTTATAAATTTTAATTGTCATCTTAACCTCTAGGATTATTTTCACATTGTTTATTTTCCAACTGAGGTATATGCATCTATATGTAACTCATGGATGTATCATTGGTTTCATGACATCTTTCCTTGGCCATCTATGACCCTAGGTGTAGGAAGAGGTTGCTTTAGCTACTACATTTAGCTTGAAATGTATCCTCCATGTGCATATGATATCTTCAATGTGTATTATTTCCATTCTGTTCACATAAGCACACTATTCTAACTCTTGATGTTTGGGCTATAAGTTATAAGCTAGATTATTCCATGGTGTTTCATAATTTTACTCAAATAAGCATGTCATCTTGATAGATTGGGAATATTCTTGATGATTTGAGTAGGTGCTACACATCAACCTTAATGTACCCCTTATTTCAGTTAGTCAAAATTTATCCCATGTCATTCCATAGGAAATTCATTTATTTTCATCAAGGGACAACTTTATGATAAAAAATTCAATAGATTAGTGGAAAATTAGTTTCCATTTTGTCATTTATGATGAAAGAAAAGAAAAAATTGAAAGCCAAAATCATTAAAGATACACTAGAATGATGTATCTAAGTCTAAATTCTAAGGTTGAAGTGCAAATTCATGTAAATTTTATATCTATAAGTTGTTCCAAATTGATGAAAGCCCCATTCCCTATGTACTATATATAAGAAATAGGAGAAGAAAGGAAAATAAGGCCTAATGAATGGTAACCCATGATAATGAAACTGAAGATCTCAAACTAACAACTGCAACTATTGCTATTTGTTTCCTTTGAAAACTAAATGAGTGGTGTGATGAAGGAAGTATCCTGAGTAGAAAACAAGTAGCCTCAGATGAATTCCAAATTTTTGGAATATAATAGCAAGAAAGGGTGGCCTTTGGGTAATACCTTGGCAGTAAGCCGCACTCTCTAGTTCAACAAAAAAACCTTGAATCCCATTTATTTCTATTGCTAGGAACATCAATCTAATAGAAAAAGGGTAAAAATATAACATTAATGATATAAAATAAGTTTGGGTTAGAGAGACAAAATGAATCCATGGAGGGTTGAAACACCAAATGTAATGCAGGTGGGAGATGCTGCATTTATCTTCAATGTAAAATTTTATTAAGAGGGATATAACACGAAGTAAAGGAGAGAGAATTGGAGTGGGGTTGAACAACAAATGAAGCACATATGCATTGAGAAGAATAGCCTGGAGTGAGGAGCTTCCACTTTGTTGAAAATGATTATGTTTATAAATCTCATCAAATGCATGGATGAGGGTCGCATGCTAAGTGTCATGGGGGAGGGAAGTTAATTAGCACCCTTGGGTGGCTCTAATGCATAGGGTTAGACACAATCCATATTAAATGTGAGTGTGGATCCAACACAATATCAATAATTTACTATTCCTTTGATTATACTTCAAAGATAAGGATTATTTTAAATACCCATGAGAAAGGAATTCTCACATCCCCTACACCAAAACTTGAAAAATATATCAAAAATTACAAATCATTTCAAACCCATATTTATCTTTATAATAATATAATGATTTTTATTTTAATTAGAAAAATTGTAATTATATATATTATTATTTTTAATTAAATAAAAATAATATTAAAAAAAAATAATTCACCTACATTATGGTTAAACCACAGGTCAACATATTTTGACTTCGATAGGCCCTCATAGTGTTATTTATGTTGACTTGAGTAGGCCCTCATAGTGTTCCCTAAGATTTATTTGTTTGCAAAAACTTTTTATAAAAAACAATGGAAAATGAAAAATGATTAGCATTGAGGAATTACATCCTTTCTACTGTACATATAATGTTAGGCCACCCTAGGGTTAAAGGTTTAGCACTACACATACCGGTTCAATGGAGGTGGAGAAGCAATAGCTAGAGGAAGCATCTACAGTTCTAGATACCCAAAGATATATTCTAGAGAAATGCACTCTCCAATGGATGGAAATATCATACCACTATGCTTCACTAGAGATTTTTTCTCTAGAAGAAATTCGAAGAACTTGTAGAGAAGGGAAAAAATATGGAGCTCAAAACTAAAGAAACTGAATAATTGTTGGAAAAAAGAGAGAAATCAATCGAATTGAAAGATGAAATGTATCTCACTCTCTTAGAAGAGTAGAAGAAAGCCACCCTCATGGCCATTGAAAGTGGAAATAGTGAAAATGGTCTCAAGTTCCTCTGTGAAAAATTGTATGTAGGGGGTCTCTTTAAATTTTTCGTGGAGCATAGACAAGGTGTTACCGTGCTTGGGGTTTTGCTACATTCATTGCTGGAGAGTGCTATTGATCCCGCTTGACTGGTTCTATTTCCCTCGAGGTTTTTTACGACAAGGGTTTTGGGTCATTCTTTGGATGAGATGAAGCAAGTTGCAATTCCTAGATGATTTTCTATGAATGGAAATAATAATAAACTACTTTTGTGGTTATTTCATGGATATTTTATTAAAATTGTCTTATCTTATCACTATTGGTGGCATGTTTCTATGAGGGATTCTAATGAAATAGTAGTAAAATTACTAAAGAAAGTGAATATGAAGCAACAAGGAGCACATAAACCACAAGAATGCACAAATCAATGCAATAATGTTTTGCTATTTTTTTTAATGATTCAAGAGATTTTAATTGTAGACTGCACCAAAAAGAGTAGATTTTATTTTGGCTTACATGCTAAATGCAAGGAATTTTATATTTCCAAATATCCCCAGTTCTTGCACCCAGTTTCTCTTTCCATCAAAATTCATGCCAGGAAGGTGAGAATGTCACCTTGGTAGTAATTGTTGAATCAGTGGCTCGAATAATACCAATACTTATATTCTTTTTAAAGTTAAAACAAAGATCAATTGAGAATTGATAAAACAAAAGTTCAAATTAAAAAATGATTTTATATAGAGAATAGGGTGCCTTGTTTATTAGGAATTTCAACATTGGTTTCCTTGGGTCATTGGTACCTATGATATTGATTAGTTCATTATATACTCCTTGATCTATAATATCTTTTTTGTTAGATATACACATTTCCATCTATTTAAGGGTTTACAATATTCTATGCTTGCTCCTTCTAATCTTGAAAATAAATCCAATAGTCTAGTTCAATCCTTCTCTTTAGTATTTTCTTCCTTCAACATTCTAATCATAGAGATTCGGGCATTAAACTCCTTCAGGAATTTGTTAAATATTTGTTCCAATAGTTATTTTTTTGAATTTTCCCTTTTTAACCACTCTTACCATTTCTATGTGTGGGAGGGTATTTATCTTTCCAAAGATACCCAAGGCTTACTCCTGGCCCTAATTGGTTCAAGATAACCCACATTCCTTGAGATTTATGCAACAACCCTAATAGAAATCAGAGGATAGTGATATGACCTAATGAGGAGATGGTTCCTCCTTCAGAAAAGAGCCCGAAAACTAACTCGACTTGCCAGAGTATGAGCCAAAAATAGAGAGATAACCCAAATAACGCACTCCTTACCTGTGGCTAACCATTCATGGAAGACTCAGCCCTAGAAAAAAAGTTAACTCAACAACAGACCTTCCTTTTTCGTCGTTGAAGACCACCGCTGCTTCAGCGATAGATCAAACCCTTATCATGTTCCCAAATGAGGGAGAAGGATCACCTATTTGTATAATATGATGGAATATGAATAGACGTGTCTCTTGGGCTAATTGAGCTGACATAAGGTGCAGGCCAACCTTCATAAATTACGTGTGAGAGAATAAAATAAAAAACCCACTTCTTCTTGTCCAAATGAGACAAACTTTATATCAATTTTGGTCCTCTCAAAGATATGACTTCAATTCCGTAATTATCTTCCCAATTGGAGCTATCCAAAAATGGAAATTTTCCCTTGTTACAAATTTTTACACTCCCTCTCAACTAGGGAGAATTCCACCTATCAATTTATCCATCATCATGCCATTAGATATTATATACAATCTCAATCATCTCTACTTAGCTTTGCTAAATCGTGAAGTAATACTGAAGAAGAATTGATCGAGAGTGAGTCACAAGACCTTGCCACTCTCCACTGATACAAGACAATCTAGAGGTAGAGCCTCAGTTGATCCCAGATCAAGATGTTTGAACACCATGCATACTAGCTTAAAGAGTATGGAAATACATGATATATACATTGGAAGTGCTATGGTCTCTATCCTCATTTCCAAACTCATTAGCCAGATGAGAGGTACTTCCCATGAGCCTCGAACTAGATGGATAGGATGTTGCAATAACATCAACAGGGAAAGAATATATCACATCTTGCTCATAATCACATGCAAGGAAAGGAGAAACCACATCCTACAAATGCACATCACAATCACATGTAGGGAAAGGGTGAACCTCATCCTACAAAACACATATCACAACCACATGAAGGGAAATGATGAAACACACCCTATGAAATGCATATCACAACCATATGTAGGAAAAGGATGAACCACATCCTATGAAACACATATCACAACCATATGTAGGGAAAGGATGAACCACTTCCTACGTATTTCAAAACCACATGTAGGGAAAGGATGAAGCACCTCCTACAGGTGTGAAAAAAAATCGAGGGTAGGGTAAGAATGAACCACATCTTACCCACATGCAAACCAATAATATTTGGAAGTATCCTAAATGGGGAAAGGATGAACCACATCCCACCTACATGTCCACAAGTAGATGCTTGAATGCATCTCTCACTAGGGTATCTGCAGGAGAAGGTGAACCACTCATCCTGTGTATATGCCATAGGGGCAGGTGAACCACTCACCCTACATGCATGTGCGAGCAATCGTGGGGAAAGTGGACCGCTCACCCTACACACATGTCATGGGGTATCATAGGGGAAGGTGAACCACTCACTCTATACACAGTGCACCATTAGGGAAAGGTGAACCACTCACCCTATGGTTTCTCATAGTTTAATAAGTACCCCAAGTCCCCAAGACCTCCCAGAGCTCAATGTTCAACTGAGACCCTCATAATAGAGTCAAACCGTGATTCTAGGCCTCTTTCTGAAGAAAGATAATCTTGATCTTATAGTGATAAATCGTAGAATCGTTATTTGATGGATAGGCATTAAACATTATATCTCCTTATGAATGTAGGGAAAGAAGGCTTGCTTATAGCCATGAAGTCATTTTCAACCTGCTATTAATCCTATGGTCCATGTGTTGTAATTATGAAAATTAGATCATTAGAGTTATTTAAACTCAATGGTCACGGCTTGGTCTCATCAAGAATTGGAAAAGAAAAGTTATCAAGGATTTTTATAGCTCCCTCTTAAAGTGGATTACAGGCCTTCTTCAACCAAGAAGAATAAATCTTCCCACGAAATTATTTATGAACAATTGTATGATCCTTCATTGCTAGATTAATAATATCAATGCATCAGATTACTCAATCCATAATGAGGAATAATTCTCATTTGAGTATTCTAAAGAACCATTATTTATGAGATTGTAGTTAGGCTATCGAACCCAGCGACTACTGCTTGTCGTTATTGATGAAACATAAAATATGATATGCATCATTGCATTTTCTTCCAGGAACCTCTGCTTTTCATGATAATAAGAAGTCATACATCAAACTTGATTATATTTACTTCAAGAATAAAAGCTCCATGTGAGTTGCACTTAAATCGAGAGGGTGCTGCAAAATATTTTACTGGCAGCTTCCAGTGACTTCTTATAGTAAATATCCTATCAAGGGATAAGCTATCAAAATTCACATTGGACTTGTTCACAACTTGGATTGTGAGCAAGATCATGAATCGTTACATTACATCATCATGGCTGTCAAACTATATAAGATAGAAAAAATACCTTAGAGGAGGCTGATCTGAATAAGCTGAGAAGCCATACATAGGATAAAACCTCACATAGCAGGACTGATGCCATATATGATGAAGAAACAAGGAATATTTATAGGCCATAGTTCTATCCTTAATTGATAGCCTTAGGTTTCTATTTTAGGAAGACTTTTCCTCCTTATAAAAGAGATTTTTTTTTCTGATAGTGAAGTTTCATAAGGTTGTATATGAGATTTCAATTTTTCTTTTGAGAACTATAAATCAGATGCTTACAAAAGCTTTCATTTCTTGACATCTAAAAATATTGAAAAATTGAAGATTTCCTCAAGATGGCTAAGCTGGAATTGAGCTTGCTTGGTGTAAGTCATAGATCTCAATCATAAACATTATACATTATCATGTATCTTGGTAGAATGAACAAATGTATTAAGCCTTTTGAGTTACTGTTCAAATTTGAAAAGCAAGGTGATAGGATTTTACTAACCACCAAGATTTCCTTTGCACATAGAATTCTTGACTCCTTTTTATTTAAATATTCCTAGTATAATAGGAGAACTATGCTTCTTCTTTTCTTAGACATATTGAAGAGAGGCTAGAAGTTCAACAGAGAGGAAAATATCAATGGTCATGACTAGATTCAATTTAGATCAAATTTTCAACGATTTGTAAGGATGTTGGGAACCTACCAATTACCTTTTTCCAATGTTGACTGTAAGTATGTGTCCATGATGATGTCGAAATAGGTTTTCCTATAAATATGATGCCATTCTTCCTCATGCAAAAGAGATAGTTTATGTGAGTTGAAATGAAATTTGACACTTTTCAATTAGAGTCATCACAAAGTAGAGTTACTGTTAACATCCCAAGTATACTGTAGTCATAACACCATGATAAGAACCATGGTCCAGATTAATGTAGGTTATATGATATCCAAATATCAAGGAAAACAGATATAAAAGAGATAGTTATCAAGATGAAAATTATCTCTTATTCTGAGCACTAGCTGTCATCAAAATACATACTACATGTAGATATAACTTAAACTGGAAATTATATGTGAAGCATAACCACTATCCTTTACATTGTAATATGTATATATATATATATATATATATATATATATATATATATATATATATATATATATACACAAGCCTTTTTTATCTAGACATGATGTAGCTTGAATAAGGGCTCGGTCTGGATACATATGTATACCCATAGCCTCAGTTGAGGCAGATCTTGTAGCTCAAACAAAGACTCAACTTGTAGTTGCACTTCATGCTTTTCTGTAGCCATGGTGGTACTTTGAAGTGAGACCTTATGAAGCACTGAAATTGACCCTTTAGCCTAAACAAGATCTGAACTGAAATGTGCATTAAAATGATTGAATTGAGATTTCCACTGCACCAATGTACAAGAGTATATATATCTGTCATGTCTGCTACATTTCAATGTCATTTAATATCACTGTGTTGAGTTAGGATCACTGCCACATTTCTTGCTTATTCAGAATGATAATAGTTTCCATAACTTAGATTATGTCACATCACATGGGTATATATTAGAGCTTAGATCTTATGGGGAAAACTGTTATTTTAATCATTGTCATACTTCCAAATGTATCACTATCATATGACCTAATTTCTACTATGTACCATAGTCTCAAGCGTTACTATTATGTAATAAGGTGACTACATATATAACAAGAATGATTGCCCTATAACAAGGTTGTTGCCAGTTATTCAAGGTTATATATCATAAATATCAAATTCATTTTTATAAATTAGGCTTGTTGTCATATACATATCACTTGTCATGTCATCAAAGTCATTGGTATTTCTAACATAGATTAAGGTTACATCAGGTCACATCTTACGAAAATTGTTGTCATACCTCAGAAGATAACACAAACTACCTTGAACTACTGTAAAACCTAGGGAACAACCTCACATTACTTTCTTGTATTTTTGTCTTCATAGTTGGAATAACTTGTATCTCAGTCATGTAATTCACATATTTGAAATGTAACTTTGTGCACTATATTCCTTAACCTTCTATCTCTTCACCTATCTTCTTGAGCTTCAAGAACGGTGACCTAAACCTTGGAATTTTTAGAGCAGGGAGATTCAGAGAACTACAATCCTAAGAGCTTCTTGAAAGGAAATTCCAAATGAGGCCCAGATTATCTATTCCATCAACTTTCAAGCCTTCCTTGTCTGCAATAGCATAAATTCCAGCAAATCCATATGAACTAGAAATTGGAAATATTCATAATTCAATGGTGTATGATCTTGGAGGAGAAAGGGACCATGGATATTTGTCTGCATCTCTTTAGTGATTTCTCTCTTTGTCTTGGGCTTGTCCTAAACCTCGCTCTGAAATCATGTTAATTTTAGTAAACATGTTCTTTGCATAGGTTAGACACTTCATTCAACCAAATGCCCATTATTCCATTAGCAATCACTTAAAACATTGTATGAAAGTAACTAACGACATAAGATAAATGATAGATGCTGAAGACAAGATAAGATAGAAGGAGAGAAGAATATGGCACGAGCCAGGGAAAAACCTTTGTTCAAATATTATTATTATTAATCATCAAATGTTCAGCAGAGAGAGAGGAAAGCACAATGGTTCAAATTCAATGCTCACTTGTCAATATCAAGATCTGATCATGACATCCCTTAAACATATACAAAATAGTGATCTACTCACAGCTGTAATCTATGCATGGAATGTAGAAAGGCCAAAAGGATAAGTCTTTTTAGGGCTGAATATAGTCATCCATCTGAGACTGGTTAGGGCTGCACAAGAATCATTGATAACCATCCAAAACTAGTCCTCTTGACTATGGCTTACCTTAAGATATAAGGAGATTTGATTAGAGTGATATTCTAACCATTATAGGAGTCTCGTCCTCCATTCCTTGAGATATATGGAGTAACCCTAATAGAAATAAGAGGACAGTGATGTGGCCTCATGAGGAGATGGTTTCTCTTTCAGAGAAGAGCCCAAAACTTAACTTGGCCTACCAGAGTATGAACCAGCAATAGAGATATAACCCAAATAAGATACTCCTTACCTATAATTAACCATATGTGGAAGACATGGCCTAGAACAGAAGTCAAGCCAGTAACGGACATTCCTATGTCCTCCTTGAATACCACCACTACCTCATCCATAGATCAAGCCCTTATCATGTGTCCAAATGAGGGAGAAGGCTCCCCTATTTATATAATATGATGGAAGATGAATAGATGTGTCTCTTGGGCTAATTGATCCGAAATAATTTGAGGGGCTTAACTTGAAAATTTACGTGTGAGAGGATAAAATAAAAAAAACCACTTCCGTTTGTCCAAATGAGACAAACTTTATATCGATTATTATCCTCTCGAAGACAAGAGTTCAATTCTGTAATTATCTTCCCAATTGGAGATATCCAAAAATGGAATTTTGCTCTAGTTTCCAATTTTAACACATTCAAAACAAAGCGACATCTATAAGTCCATGAAGTTGATTGCCTCTACAAAATTTTGAAAGATATAAGCTTTCAATGTGCAGAGTTTTTCTTCTTCTAGATTTGTTCTTCCCTCTTGAAGAAATTTTGCATTCCTTAAGAACTTGATGCAACAGTTTCCAAAAGAATTCAGTGTGTCAAACATCATTGTTTCCCTATTTATGTTATTTTGTGGGTGTTTTATGTTGTTTCTAAGCAAAGGAGGAAACCATAACCACCATTTAATTGACCTGTTAAGAGTTTCTTGGGAAGATCTTCATCTAACTTCACAGAGAAAATGTATAGATTATTTTTACATTTATCTAAAGATAGAAAAAGGTTATTTATGAGTTGGGTCATATCAATCTGTATTTTGGACTAGTATCATACCTGAGCCAGCTTTAGGTTTGCTCTCATTAGTTTGGCATTGAGACAAATCATCACATCCAAAAATATGAAAGGGTTTTCTAAACTAGAAACATGAAACACTTATCTTTTACATGAGGTTCATTGTAGATATCATTTCCCATTCTTGGATTCTCATAGATTTATTGGAAGCTTTAACTTCGGTACATTGCAAGGTTCTCTTTATTCATGAAGTGAATTTAAATGAAAAGTGTAATAGAAACACTCGGGCTTGTTGTGCAATTGCACAAGCCTGATGATGGCCCCATATGCACATGTACATTACATGTATCTATGCACATATTTCAACTCCTTATGGAGGATCTCCACTTGATCTTCTCATAGACGCTATATAGTATGACGTAATATTTCTTTGTGGGTTATATCCATATTTTTAGCAATTTTGGCTTAGGATATTTTCTCTAGAAGGTAAAATTCCCTAGAGTTGGCCACTAAAACACCCAAAAATGTTTTTCTATCCCCTCTAGTTGTATCTAGAGCTACATTGATCCTATTGAGTCCTCAAGCATGGTTCTGTAAGATATGCATTACCTTGGCCCCACCTTCTAGTCCCAATTAACTGAAATGTATCTTCACTCAGGATTGCCAAATGTTCTCTTTCCATGTGAATGCACAACTTGACTGTTATGTGTGCTACAGAAAGTGGGTATCTGCAGGGTCATGTAATCCATGCGGGGTGACTCACTTCTATTTTTTACCTATAAAAATAGAATACCTTCTCACTTCTCCACTTAAAAGAGGATCATTACAAAGGTCTAAGATATCAAAACTGAATACTTGAAGGTTTATTAGGAAATAAGGTTTCTCTTGGGTTTGGTAATAGAGGAAGGGTATAAACAGGTTTCTAGTTCAACAACAATATCTTGCACATCAATTTGTGGATGTATATTAATATTTATCATCCCTAATTAAATCAAATAGAGATGCATTTATATTTGGTTAGAATTAGTAACAATGTTGTAAAAAAAATATACTTTGTATCATATATTGGGTAGGTTGGAGCTTTTTTGGACATGAAAGTTAGACTTCACAATACGTGTATTGATTTTTCTAGACAACTGAAACACTATTCTTTCAACTCCACCAAAGTTACTACCAAATCTGAAACAAATAGGGGACACATTCTATGATTTCCAACCAAAATACCAAGATGCTTATTTTCCTATGATGCCCAGAATAGAGAATAGTAGTGTTACTTGCATACCAAGCAACACAACCATGATTTCCAACAAAAGAGTCTAAAATAGGAAAAAAAATTGCTTAAACCAACGTTAATAGAGTAACCCAAAAACATAGTGTTTAAGTTAGTTTCCCTTCTTATTAGCTTGCATGTGTTTTACAGTAGACCCTGCACTTTCAAGAATAAACAATACTTCATTTTATTGCTAACCTGAACGTATTCACTTGGTATTATATGAATTGGAGCAAGCTCATTAACAAGCTAATTCCCTCTGCACCCTCCCACTCCTCCTCCGATTCTCATCACCAATAGCCCTATTCCCTTGCAAAGCTAGTCTTGGCAGTGCAAAAATCCTAAGATACGGTGCTTAGATTTATCTGAACGTAGCCTCAGATCTAGAAATGCACCTCTGAAATACCTGCTTCTGCCAAAGACAACTCTGAGTGTGTATCTGAGAAAGGGAGAAGGGAAGTCAGAGCCGAGCACCTGCTATGGGGACGAAGCAGGCGCAAGAATATTGATGTCATCTTAGCTTGTACTATTAATGTGGACCCTCTTATTTAGTATTTGAAAAAGTAATGCATGTTTTGGTCCATTTCTACTTAAAATGTCAGAGAAATATTTAAACTCTTTCAGTTTATTCTTCATGACACTAAAGAGTTGAGGCCATTGTCAATGGCACAGGCTCTTACAAAGGGTTTAATATAACACAGTTATGATAATAACTAGAGAATGTTGGTTTTTTACAAACCAAATATTATATTCAGGATATTTTCATATAGTAAAATAGTATATCCATAAACTAAAGCCTGAGGCTTTCAATCATCACTTAGGTAAAACAATTGAAACTCGGGATGAGTGAGAAAAAGTAGGAAACTTTTATCAAAGCTAAATTGAGACATACATCTAAAATTTTGTGGATATATATTACATTTAACTCATTTTCTTCAAGAATCTCCACAATTTACATAAAGATTTCAACAACATTTTTTATTTTTATCAATCTTTTTAATGCTAGAATTGTTGTTTGTATCTTAAGGTACTTTCTTGTCTACACGAAATGAAGCACCAACTATAAAGAAATAAAGAAAGGTTGCGTTAATCACACGCCGCCAAAAATATTGGTTTGTTTTTTGAGATATGCCATTCAACTCAACTAATTCTTGAAGCTGTGAAGTCCTTTTGGATTCCCTTTTGCCAATCCACTAATATGAAATCAGGAATCATCCCTTACTCACAAAATCTCTCAGCTATTGAAATTGAAATTAATCCTCATTGACCCAAAAATTTCCAATTACCAGAACATAAATAAAAATGGTGACTTTCATGGAATCCGAAAAAATGTTTGTTACCATAGTAGGGAAATCATATTCAAAATTGGTCTATTGTGAATTTGAAAGAATGAGTCCTTTGGGATGTCTTCGAGTTCCAAGGCACCCTTTCAAATTAACTTCCACATACCTATGATCACTTGGGCCTACCATACTTCCATGAGAAAGGTCAGGGTGGTAATTAGGTGTAAGATCCCCATTTACTCCATTTATTTTCACTACTTGAAACTTTCTTATTCATCATGGTTTTCATCCCACTGCTTATTCTCTGGGTTGGAATCTCTATATGGGTGCTGATAACAACGATGGAAGATTTTTCATTCTCATGTTCCATCTCATCACATTAAAATAGCACAGGAAGAGAAGTCCCATGATCTGCTCCAAGAAAACCAATATCATCCCAACAATTCATTTATGCATCATTTACGACTTGATTGAAAGATTCAATTTGAGAAAATAGGTTATGGATTTCTAAAATCTACAAAATCATAGTGCACCAATTATTGAAAATCCCCTTCACATTCATGAGGATTGGTTGGGCTCAACCTAGTCTCCTAAATTGAGTTCATTTAATTGTCAACTAGGGTTGGTAAACTGCTGAAGTGAAGTGCACTGTATGTGCCTAGGTGTTTGTTTCTTAATGCGTTGTGTTTAGTGTTTTATGATGTTTTTGGTATTTTGATGGTTTTATGTTTACAAGAAAAGGAACTAAATGCTGGTGGAAAGAAGCTACTGGTTAAAAACAGAGTGAAGCCTAATTGATTGATGACAAATGACAAATGCAAATGCAAAGACTGAAACAGAATCAAACCTAAACTATGACTAAGAAGAATACAAAGCTTGATAATGAATTCAAGAAAATGAATCAAAACATAAACTTAACTTGTCCAATTCTTTCATTAAAAGTATTTTGGAAGAGCTTGAGAAATGCGCAGCTAAGTATACAAATTCTCCTAACTAAACAATTAAACAATCAGCTTATAATGATACAACATCTTATCCATGATTAAAGGTTTGTTAAAGCATATTTGGAGAAGAATATTGGTAACATCATAAGATCTCTACTCTAAGACTAGCTCCTAACTTTATTCTGCAACTTAGTTTAACACCACTAAGCTTCACTCAAAGGTTCTAGATTTTTAGAATAGTCTTTTGAGGAAAGGTTTTTTTGTGAGATGATAAAGAGGTTGCAAAAGTACTTCAGGCCTTGGGATAATACTGTCTTCTGTCCAGATGGTTATAAGTCAATTATAGATTTGGAACAAAAGAAGGTTTTGTAAATAATGAAGGCCGTGGTGTTTGAGTCTAACAACTAATGTAATCTAATATGCAATGGATGACAACTAAATGTGGAATGTAAATACAATGGGATACGCTAAAACTGAACTAAGTTGTCACTAGTCTACAATAAAAAGTGCTAAACTTAACAAGCCATTATCAAACTTAAAACAAAATAACAGAGCATGAATTGAATGCAATTTGACTCCGGAGTACCCTAAATAAGTTATCATGCATTAATCTATGGGATTCTACAGCCTATTTTGTCCATCATGAATGGTATTTTGGAAGAGCTTCTTAGAACAATCCTGGCTGTACAATTTAGTACAAATGCAAACATAAAGACTGAAAGCAATTTAAAAACTAAGACATCACAGCTATCTCCTACCCATCATTATGATATTTTTGAAGGGCGTTTTAAGAGTAAGATCAGCTATGCTACTTAGTGTAAACAGACAACTGAAACATTCAGTATCACAGTCATGCCTTAGACATCATAAAGATTTTTTGGAAGAGTTTGCTTAGTATAAGTTCAACTGTGATAATGAACAAAAGAAATTACAAATAAATCCTACTACACTACAGCCATTTCCCATTCATGATCATGATCTTTTGGAAGAGTTTCTTAGAACAAGTATAGCTATAGTGGCTAATGAAATTAACTATGAACTCAAACTTCAAAAACGTGAAAACAACTAAGATACTTATCTAAATGAAAAAAGTAATTCCGTGCAGGAGGCAGGGGCCCTCTACCACCAGATGGAATCTAGCTCTAGATCAACTCAACGTGTTCAAAGCAACGTTGTGTTCTTCATTAAAGGAGAAATAACTTGAAATAGAGTAGTCTCGGTCTTCAGAAATGTAGCAGTCAATACATGAAATCTAAGCAAAATCTAGATCTTGTCTCTCGGTTTCCCGAGTGCTTTTATAAAAAATATACATAACAGAACTTGCAACAATACGGGGATCATTGTCTTTCCTTATCAAAATCGTACTAGGACTCTAAAGATGGCAGCGTAAAGGGACAACGGACATATGGACTAGGACAGTCCTATTAGAATTCTGCCTCCTTGAATGAGTTCCCACGTACCAAAACCACGTCCAGAATTCGGTTCATTCTTCATGGTGAGCAACGAATGATGAGGACATGATGTGGAATATACCCATGTGTGGATTTTCCTGAGAAGACACCTGGAACATGCTTGAACGTGAAGATAACTGCAGAATTGGTGGTTAGCTATGGAATGTCTGCATTCTGTAGCTAGTTTGCATTACAATGACAAAATCACAAAACTTAGCAAGTTAGCCATGTTAATCATTCTAAAAGTAATTTTAACCAATTTCATTGATCAATTGGGCCTGAGATAACAATGGAAAAAGGAAAATGGGGTGAAGTAAGATGAAAGAAAGAACAATCCTGGGGCTCAAAATATCCCCACTGCTGACTTCTTGCATGTCCTCATGCAACTTATTCCATAAACTCAGAGACTTCTACAAGAACATCCAACCCTCTTCTTCTTCTTTGTCTGGAAGTTAAATGAATTTTGTGTTTCCTGATGACTAACTTGAACCTTAAGTTGGTAAGTGCCCTGATTATCTTCTTGTTCCTCTTTTTCAACTTTTCATTAGCCTTTTCCACTTTGTCCATTTGTAGAGATAAGGTTGAGTTCATATTGGTTTTGAGTTTGACTTGTTCCTTGAGAATATCATTCTCAGTTCTGATATGTCTATTAAGTACTTCTAGCTCATACCTATCTCTTCTTAACACATCTATTTCAGACAGTGGAGGACTAGGTGTTCTATCTCTACTCTCTGAAGCTTTCCTTTCCAATGTTTCAACATAGTCATAAACTTCTTGCTGTGCAGGGTCAATTTCAGGGATTTCTTCATTAAAATCTTCTTCAACATCTTCTTCAATAGATGTTTCCTCATCTTCTATGTTTATCACCCCTGTTTGTTTGATCTGTGTTTTCCTTAGTTTCCCCCTGAGTCTATGGCTTCTTCTTGGCTGGGATGATCCCTCTCCTTTTTCTGTGGCAGATTTTCTAATTACCCTCTCTTTCTTAAGTTGTCTCTTAATCTGAGTCAACTTCTCAGAGATTATTTCTTCACTACTTTCCTGTACTGTTTTGTCAATTTCAATTTTAGAGGCTCTCCATTTTCTACTTCTCCTTGTAGGCTGATGTTCAGGTGAAGGCTCTTTTGGTTCATCAAAGTGATTTCTTACCAAGAAATTATCCCAAGTATCTTTTGTTTTGGCTAAATGGTGTTCAATTAAAATGTTAACCAAGCCATGATGGTATAGAGTTGTCTCTAAGAATTGGACTCTCCTTTGAACTCTAAAAGCCATATTTTTCAAACTTTGAAGCAAGAAATAGGGAAAATTTAGCTCTTCCTCTAGAAAATGCATTATCAACCTAATATGGTAAACATAAAATGTGCTATATCTACCTTCACATGTGATACATTTTTGTAGAATAAGTAATATGTTTCTCCATTTATTTTTTAATGCAAAACTTGGAATTCCCTTTTTAAACACAGTGACATCCATACCTGGTGATTTTAGGATTTGCTTCCATGATTCATTATGGAATTCTCTGTTTTTAAACCATCTCTCTCCATGTCTAAGCAATCATGTTGCTTCTGCAATAAAAAATTTAGTGACAGTGAATTTAACATCTCTCACTTCAACCTCGGCTCCTTTGAATGACCTTGCAAATGTTTTAGTAACTTCTTTGTGGAAGCCATTAAATTTCTCAAGAAATTGTAGCCATCCTACCTATTGCAACATTTCTCTAATTTGAGGGTATCCTTCCAGGTATTTTGTGCCCACTGGTTCAGTTCTTACAATAAGGCCAATAATTTCTTCTTCAATCTTCAGATTAGTACTCTTTCTGCTCATGGAGACAATGACTTCAACCCTCAAACTGATATACCTCCGCTTCACGGTGATAGTGCTTCAATTTTAAAACTGATATATCTCTGCTTCTCGGAGACAATGGCTTCAAATTCCACACTAATATACCTCTGCTTCACGGTGACAATGGCTTCAAATTCCACACTGATATACCTCTGCTTCACGGTGATAGTGCTTCAATCTCTGCTCATGGTGATAGTGGTTTGATATTTCAAACTGATATACCTCTGCTCATGGTGATAGAAATGTCTCTATTTTGCGGAATGAAATGATGAAGGACTGGCTACGGAATGAGTTAATGAAGTGAGGTGAAGAAAAAAAATCAATGAGTGAAAAGACTGTGCAGATTTTTACAACGGATTCAAAAATCATCATTAAATGATTTGGCTGGGTGACGTGAGGAAATCAAACACTTTAGCCTTTTAACTGCTTAAATGATGTTCTGGTATAGAATTTGAAATGAAATATTTTTGTCCAAAGTTTTATGGAAGGTATATTTGGCATGATCAATAAAAATAATCAAAACAACTTTTTCGAATGATTCATAACTAGACTATACTAAAGTTTTTATGAAATGCCATTATAATCAAAACTTTTTACCTTTGCTTTTCATCTGCCTTTTGTGGTCTTTGTATACTTTGTTCTCTTCTAGAAAAGTTGTCATAATTCTTCTTGATTTTACTTGTTCATGGATATACAGGATCATCTTGTTGCAATTCAAATGTCTACTGATTAGTGCCTTTAGGATTTGTAGCTACGGAATGACTGTCTGGCTGCGGAAAGTTTGATCAGCTGTAGAATGTCTGTTTAGCTGCAGAATGTACCTGTAGAGAATTTTAATCATGGAATGGAGTGGTTTGGAATATAAGTGAAATGTTATATGGCATGAATGAAGATGGATGATGAAACATGATATAATGGGATATGTATGAAGTGAATGATGGAATGGAATGGACTACAATTCATGAAATGGAGTAGAAGAATATAAGAAATGGCCTGCAATCCATGACATGTGTTATTCATTTGCAGCAAGACATCAAAATTTAAATTTTGACATGGAAATGAGGTGGATGAAGTATGGAATGAGATGAATGAAATATGGAATGAAGTGAAGTATGAATGAATGAATGAAATGGAGTATGGATGGATAAGTAAATGAAATTAAATGAAATGAGATGGATCATAAGTGCAATGGATCTGAACTTATGATTTTGTAACAGTTGCTTGCAAAAACAAAATGGAAAATTTGGAGTGTCAGAAAAACTCTGATTTTCACCCTATCTTTTCTATATAAACATTCCAATCAGTGATTGGTTTTCATGTTTATACTTTTATTTTATTTTATTTTATTTTGTTTCAAAAGAAATGCTTCAGAAAATTCAATCAAGTTGATGAAGAAGAAAAATTATTCTTCATTAACTTCACATCACTGTTTTCCTGGAACTTCTTGAAAAATTCTTCTGTTGAGAGTGGTTTGTGATACAGCTTCAATCTATGACCATTCATAAGAAAAGTGACCTCTTCTTCATCTATTGTCCTGATTTTTACTACTCCATTGTCAAAAATTTCAACAATTTCATATGGCCCAAGCCAATGTGTTTGAAATTTACCTTGAAAATCCTTGAATTTTGAATCAAACAAGAGAGCCCAGTCACCTTATTTGAATTTCTTCTCTTTGATGTACTTATCATGCCATCTATTCCTTTGTTGTTGTACTAGACTTGTTTTCTGAACTGCATCTTGTCTGATCTCATCCAATTCATTAATCTGCTCCAATCTATGCTTTTGTGCTTCCTTTAAATCAAGTCCTAGCTGAACTGCCATTTTGAAGGTTTGAATCTGGAACTCTATGGGAAACAAAACTTGCTTTCCATAAACAAGTTCATAAGGAGTATGGCCTGTTGTGTTTCTCCATGTAGTTCTATATGCCCACAAGGCTTCAGGAAGCCTGTCTACCCAATCTCTTCTATGTAAATGAACAGTCTTTGTTAGGATTCATTCAATGACCTTATTAGTAGATTCCACTTGACCATTTTCTTGTGAATGATAAGGAGTAGATTTTCTATGCCTGATTTTGTACCTCTCCATCATTTGCTCCACTAGCCTTGATGTAAATTGAGCTCCTTCATCTGTAACAATTTCCCTTGGGACACCAAAATGAGTAAAAATATCCTCAAAAAGAAAAGTAACTACAAATGCTTCATTAGAAAAAAGTAATGGCTTGGCCTCTACCCATTTGGTAACATAATCAGTGCAAACTAATATATATCTCTTTTGTCTTGATGGAGGACTAATAGGTCCTACAAAATCCAAGGCCCATTTTTCAAAAGGTTCAATATGTACCTGAGGTTGTAATGGCATCTCACCTGAAGGAGAAGGTTTCCCTACCCTTTGGCAACTGTCACACCTTTTGACATACTCTTTAGCATCTTTAAACAAGGATGGCCAATAATATCCTAAATTAAGGATCTTATAGGCTGTCCTCTTATCAGCAAAGTGTCGGCCACAAGGTTCATGATGACATGCTTTGAAAATCTCAGGCATCTCATCTTCATGAACACATCTCCTAATGATCAAATCTGGACCTGTCTTGTACAACTCATTAGCAACCCATGAATATTTTGCACTGTCATAAATGATTTTTCTTTTATCTCTTGCATTCATTATTGAAGGAAATTTTCCTGAAACTAAATAATTAGCAATATCAGCAAACCAAGGAGTTTGAATAGAAATTGCAAAAAGATATTCTTCAGGAAATTGATCTTCAACTGGAGTGTCATCTTTGATGTTTTGGAGTCTAGATAGGAAATCAGCTACTGTGTTTTGTTTTCCAGGCCTATCTAGAATGGTAATGTTGAATTCTTGTAAGAGCAATAACCATCTTATGATTCTGCCATTAGTAATTGATTTTTTCATTAAGTATCTAATTGCAGAATGATCAGTGTGAACAAAAGTTTCATAGGATATTATATAGTGTTTGAATTTGTTTATGGCATGAACAACAGCTAAAAACTCTTTTTCAGTTACAGTATAGTTTAACTCTGCAGGAGTCAAATTTTTACTGGTATAGTAGATGGCATAAGGAATCAAATCTTTTTGTCCCAATACTGCTCCTAGAGCTGTATCGGAGGCATCTGTTGAGATATGAAAAGGTAACTTCCAGTTAGGTCCCCTTAATATAGGTGCTTCAGAAATTTTTGTTTTTAGGGTCTCAAAGGCTAACTGGAAATCAGAAGTCCATTTGAATTCACAATCTTTGGTAAGTAATTTGAAGAGTGGAGATGCTATCTTAGTGAAGTTTTCTATAAATCTCCGATAATATCCTGTAAATCCTAGAAAACTCCTAACATCTTTTTGACAACTTGGAATAGATAAGTTAGAGATGACTTCAAATTTTGACTCATCAAATCTAATCCCATCCCCTGAAATGTGATGCCCTAAAACAATACCTTCAGTAAACATCATGAAACATTTCTCATGACTAAGTGAAAGATTTGCTTCCTGACATCTCTTTAAAACTTTTTCCAAGTTTACTAAAGCTTCTTCAAATGTATTTCCATAAACTGTGAAATCATCCATGTATACCTCTACACAATCATGTATTAGATCTAAAAAAATTCCTAATACTGCCCTTTGGAATGTTGCAGGTGCAGTGCATAATCCAAATGGCAATACTCGGTAAGCATAGGTACCCCAAGGACAGGTAAATGTGGTTTTGTCTTGATCTTCAAGTGCTACTTGGATTTGGTTGTAACCACTAAAACCATCTAGGAATGAGAAGTACTTTTTGCCAGCTAATGTATTTAACACTTGATCTATGAAAGGTAAGGGAAAATGGTCTTTAAGAGTAGCTTTATTTAATTCTCGGTAGTCGACACATTCCCTCCATTTACCATTTTTCTTTGGCACAATTACCAAAGGAGAAACCCACTGACTATCTGAAATGGGATAGATGAAGTTAACATTTAACAACTTTTGCAATTCTTCTTTAACAATCTCCCTAAGATTTGGATTCATCCATCTTTGAGGTTGTCTGATTGGTTTGCAATTTTCCTCTATATAGATGTGATGAGTGCAAGTCTTGGGGCTTATCCCTTTCATGTCAGTGTACTCCCATGCATATGTAGAAGAGTGTCTCTGTAATACTTTGACTAACTCTTCTTGTTGAGATTTTTCTAGGTTCTTATTTATGTTCAAAGTTTTGCCTAGAAATATCTCACTTGTAGAGCTGCCAAATTTATCCATAGAATTAAGAGACATCTGCCTTGATGACAAAAACTCAATATTGGATCCCTCTTGAAATGATTCATGTTTGTGTTCTGGAGAGGATTCAAAGTTTTCTAGAGTATTCAGAATTTGATTATCTTCACTAATTTTTGAAATTGTGAAAAGAGGTAAATCTTCTTCATCCTCTATCCATTGAGTGTCATCTAAATCTGTAATTTTCCTAGCTGGAGGATACAAAGTGAATTTCTTAGTTGAACTACCATCAGAGATGTACATATCACTGGATCTACAACTAATAAAAGCATCAGCTGTAGCCAACCAAGGTCTTCCTAATATAACAAGATGGCCTCCTAGATTATTATTAGGAGTTAGGATCATAAAATCCATAGGATATTCCCAAGAATCTAGGGACACTGGAATGTCTTCTATTACCCCATCAGGTTTGATCATAGATTTGTCTGCTAATTGTAATAATGTGGGTGTAAAGAGAAGATTAGGAAGTTTCAGTTTATCCATGATTTGTCTACTCATGATATTGATTGCTGCTCATAAATCAATGAGTGTGTTTTGGATTTCAATTCCATTGATGTGAATTTTAACAATTGGGTTTCCTGGGTCAAGATAATTTGGAATAGCAATCTTGCCCATCATAATGTCTGCTATTTTCCTTGCCAGTTGAATTTTCTTTGTTTCTCTTATTCTTTTTCTTGTTTTCTTCATGCTCAACTCCTTTATTGTTTTGGCTAAAATTGGAATTTCCTTGATGGCTTGTAATAGTGGAATTTTAATGCAAACATTTCTCAGCTCATCTAGGAAATCATAATTAGGCACCATAATTTTTTTTTCTACACCTCTATCAATTTGTAATCTTTCTGGAAAGGGAGGTATATAAGTAGATGTGGATGGTTGCTCTAATACAGGAGTTGAAATTATTGGATCTTTTTGCTTTGATTTTTCAGTGTTTGGGTCTTGAAAGGATGTGTCTTCCTCAAGACTTTTATTCACCCGTAGAGAGTCTTCCTCAGAGTTATCTTGTTCTTGTATGATCACAAAAGGTTTCCTCTTTTCAAGTATTCTTCCAGACCTAAGTTGAACATCACTAAGGTCTAAAGGAGTAATTAAATAAGTTGGAAACTATTGGCCTTCTATCATGTATGTGTTCTGAGGATTTTTATTATTAGGGTTTGGTATGGGTTGAGCAGGAAATTGATTTGATTTTTGAGGGAATGGTAATGAAAGTGGTTGATTTTGATGTGGTAGGTTCTGATGATGTTGTTGAAAATTTTGTTGAAGATTTTGAGGAAAATTTTGTTGAGGATTTTGAGGATAAAAATGTGGGTATGGTGGATAGGATGGTGGATACTGATAGTATGGAGAGTATCTTCCATAGGGATTTTGTGCTCCTTGTGCCCAAGCTTGAGATTGATTTTGAAATTGAGGGTAAGGTTGCTGCCAAGAATTCCAAGGTGGAGGTTGATTATATATTTGATCATGGAATCCTTGTGTTTGAGGTCCCTGCCAAGGTCTTCTAGAGACAAAATTAAGAGATTCTGTGGAATCTATAGGAGTTTCCTCCTGAAAGACAGCTTTGAGACCAGGAAGAGAAGGAAAATTCTTGGTCTCATGTTTTTCAGAACAAATGACACAGGTCTCTACAACTTTTACATCCAAAGCACACTCTCTCAAGGCATGTTTCTTTCTACATTTGGGACAAAATATTGCCAAGGCATCAGATTCAGCTTTTTTCTTGTTTTGTATCTTAAGGGTGTTTATTTGTTCACTAAGACTCCATAAGATGTCAGATTTGAAGTCATCAAGCATGTGTCCTATTTTTGATCTACTTACTGTCCCAGAAGCAGACTTACTTGCCCTTGCAAGAGCAGGATCTCTTGGACCTTTTACAGTTTTAGATTTCCCTCTTGAAAGGTTAATACATAACTCAGATATTTCAGGTAATGTGAGCTGTGATATATCCCCTTTTCCCATCATGTTAAGGATATCCAACCATTCATCCCTAATTGTTTTCAACAAAAGAGATTTTAAGGTGTCTTGATCTAGGTTTTCCATTTTTTCTCTTTTGATGTTGTAATGAAATCTCTCCAACAAATCTTCCAAGTTTTCATCTTCTTTTTGTAACATCTTAAACACTTCTTCCTTATGATTGACCGGCATACAATAATCCAGATACCTCTCTAGAAATGCTTGTTTCATGTCTTCCCATGTCCTAATAGAATTGTTGATCAAACTCATAAACCACTTCAATGCTGCTCCTTTCAAGGTTGAAGGCAATAATTTCAGTTTTTGAGCATCTTGTAAGTATTCATAAGTTCTACACAGAACTTAGAATTCAAATAGGAAGGTTTCAGGATCTTCCGTTTTAAGTCCATAGAAGTTTGGAAGGACAGAGGGTGAAATGTTTTTCATGGTTGTATTGGTTTCTTCATCAATTATAGGGAACCCAAAAGAGCTTCCTATTTCTCTTCTACCTCTTCCTCTACCTCCTTCTCCTTCTATACCTCTACCTCCTTCTCCTCTACCTCTACCTCTACCCCCTCCAAATAATGTGTGTTCCCCATTAAAGACTCCTCCTCCTCCTTCTTCTTCCATGGTTGGTTCTTCTGTGGTAGTAGGAAAGTTTGTGTCCCTAACAGGAGTCCTTGAATTTTCTTCTAAGACAAATTCAGTGGATGAAGTGGAAGGTATTTCTAATGGAATATCTGATCTTAGGTCTTCTAGAAGTCCAGGATTAGTAATGGATGGAATGTGGGTCTGAGTTTAAGGTGTACTAGCTTTGGGTCTAGGTGAAACAAGTGGTGTTCTAGAAATCAAACTTATGCTTCTGCTGCTTATGAATATACGCCTTGAATCTCTCTCTTTACGCATATCATTGTTTTTGGGAGTTAAGAAACAAAGGTTACCTAGTTTTCACTTCCCCGGCAACGGTGCCAAAATGTTTGGGCTCAACCTAGTCTCCTAAATTGAGTTCATTTGATTGTCAACCAGGGTTGGTAAACTGCTGAAGTGAAGTGCACTGTATGTGCCTAGGTGTTTGTTTCTTAACGCGTTGTGTTTAGTGTTTTATGATGTTTTTGGTCTTTTGATGGTTTTATGTTTACAAGAAAAGGAACTAAATGCTGGTGGAAAGAAGCTACTGGTTAAAAACAGAGTGAAGCCTAATTGATTGATGACAAATGACAAATGCAAATGAAAAGATTGAAAAATAATCAAACCTAAACTATGACTAAGCAGAATACAAAGCTTGATAATGATTTCAAGAAAATGAATCAAAACATAAACTTAACTTGTCCAATTCTTTCATTAAAATTATTTTGGAAGAGCTTGAGAAATGGGCAGCTAAGTATACAAATTCTCCTAACTAAACAATTAAACAATCAGCTTATAATGATACAACATCTTATCCATGATTAAAGGTTTGTTAAAGCATATTTGGAGAAGAATATTGGTAACATCATAAGATCTCTACTCTAAGACTAGCTCCTAACTTTATTCTGCAACTTAGTTTAACACCACTAAACTTCACTCAAAGGTTATATATTTTTAGAATAGTCTTTTGAGGAAAGGTTTGTTTGTGAGATGATAAAGAGGTTGCAAAAGTACTTCAGGCCTTGGGATGATACTGTCTTCTGTCCAGATGGTTATAAGTCAATTATAGATTTGGAACAAAAGAAGGTTTTGTAAATAATGAAGGCCATGGTGTTTGAGTCTAACAACTAATGTAATCTAATATGCAATGGATGACAACTAAATGTGGAATGTAAATACAATGGGCTAAGATAAAACTAAACTAAGATGTCACTAGTCTACAATAAATAGTGCTAAACTTAACAAGCCATTATCAAACTTAAAACAAAATAACAGAGCATGAATTGAGTGCAATTTGACTCCGGAGTACCCTAACTAATTTATCATGCATTAATCTATGGGATTCTACAGCCTATTTTGTCCATCGTGAATGGTATTTTGGAAGAGCTTCTTAGAAAAATCCTGGCTGTACAATTTAGTGCAAATGAAAACATAAAGACTGAAAGCAATTTAAAAACTAAGACATCACAGCTATCTCCTACCCATCATTATGATATTTTTGAAGGGCGTTTTAAGAGTAAGATAAGCTATGCTACTTAGTGTAAACAAACAACTGAAACATTCAGTATCACAGCCATGCCTTAGACATCATAAGGATTTTTTGGAAGAGTTTGCTTAGTATAAGTTCAACTGTGATAATGAACAAAAGAAATTACAAATAAATCCTACAACACTACGACCATTTCCCATTCATTATCATGATCTTTTGGAAGTGTTTCTTAGAACAAGTATAGCTATAGTGGCTAATGAAATTAACTATGAACTCAAACTTCAAAAACGTGAAAACAACTAAGATACTTATCTAAATTACGAAAGTAAAACCGTGTAGGAGGCAGGGGCCCTCTACCACCAGACGGAATCTAGCCCTAGATCAACTCAACGTGTTCAAAGCAATGCTATCTTCTTCATTAAAGGAGAAATAACTTGAAATAAAGTAGTCTCTGTCTTCAGAAATGTAGCAGTCAATACATGAAATCTAAGAAAAATCTAGAGCTTGTCTCTTGGTTTCCCGAGTGATTTTATAACAAATCTACATAACAGAACTTGCAACAATACGAGGATCATTGTCTTTCCTTATCAAAATCGTACTAGGACTCTAAAGATGGCAGTGTAAAGGGACAATGGAAATCTAGACTAGGACAGTCCTATTAGAAGTCTGCCTCCTTGAATGAGTTCCCACGTACCAAAACCACATCCAGAATTCGGTTCATTCTTCATGGTGAGCAACCAACGATGAGGACATGATGTGTAATATACCCATGTGTGGCTTTTCCTGAGAAGACACCTGGAACATGCTTGAACGTGAAGACAGCTGCAGAATTGGCGGTTAGCTACGGAATGTCTGCATTCCGTAGCTAGTTTGCATTACAATGACAAAATCACATAACTTAGCAAGTTAGCCATGTTAATAATTCTAACAGTAATTTTAACCAATTTCATTGATCAATTGGGCTTGGGATAACAATGGACAAAGGAAAATGGGGTGAAGTAAGATGAAAGAAAGAACAATCCTAGGGCTCAACAAGGATCATTATCAAAATTTGGTCGTCCATCAAAGTACAGATCATACGATATACCCCTATTTTTTTCCAAGCAAAGGTGGTTGTTGTTATATTTCATTGGCCTTTTAAATAACATCAACAGTGCTAACTTATCCTACACGCTGGACTATATCTTCATTATTCGAAATTTCCATGATTATTGTGATGAAGAACTAAAAATTCTTTAAATGCCACTATCTGGTGCCATTTTCACCATCATGACCATCCTGGATATCAACCAAAAATGAAGGGAATGTATCTGTATTTATTTTTTAGCACAATAAATGTGTCAAGGAACTCTCAATACGTATGCTATATTAACCTCCTTGTAATTTTCCTGACAAAGGCTCACATCTGCGGGGTCAGCTAAACTGTCCATTTCAACTTCAAGAACAAATAAGCTTTCTGATAAAAAATATTTCGGTAAAAATCACATCCAAATAAATTTGGTCGACGCGTTTTGAACTAGCCAGTGTCGTTCATCATCAGGACTTGATGATGAACCACACTGGCTAGTTGAAAACGCATCGACCAAATTTATTTGGATGTGATTTTTACCAAAAGATTTTTTATCACAATTTATGGATCATAGAAGCAATATTTCTAAAATAAGATTTCTTCTGAATTTTGTCCTTTATTTTCACCAGTGAATCCCTTCTCATGTGACACATTGGTTAGATGCTTTTGTCCTACATGCTCACCCCTAATAGCCCCACAATTCTCCTCTTGAACTGGAATACTTTGAGGAAGATCATGGGACTGCTATTCCTGCAGTATTTTCTTCTTCATCCCCATGTCTTTGTTTCCTTCCAAAAGACTGAGAAAGCCATCCAGCTATAAGGTAACCAACAAGTCTGGATAAAGACTTTCAAAACTTTTTTTATCTTGACCAACATAATCTGACATTGCTCACAATCTTCATGTCCACACCATTATCAACTTCACATTCCAGTGTGCCACTGATTTCTCAAATATTTAACCCCATATATCACTTTTTGTTCCTCATTGACTGCCATATCTTTTCAGCATTCAGAGACCTACATTGAAGAGAGTCTCCTCGAGTAGATTTATCTTGTAAATTTAGGAATATCTCAGTGGAGTTAGTTTTATCAAAATGAGTGGTGGTAGGCATATGTATTTTGGGATTTTTCCTTTCTGTTCTTTCTTTGTATTCTTCAGCTAGCTACAATGAGAGGAAGTGGGTTTGTGAAGACAGAGGGCACCCATTTTTCTGTCAATGGGTATCCTCTATTTGTTAATGGGTTCAACTCGTACTATTTAATGATTGTGGCAATAGACTCAACAGAGAGAGATAAGGTTACTTTTGTTTTTTAACAAGCTACATCTCATGGGCTTAATGTTGCCATACGTTACATTTTTTTTGCAGAAGTAAGAGTCTTTTTGGCATTATCGCAGAGGTTCATTTCTATATTTGAGGTTACTGTTACACCATTTTTTGGTCATCTAACCTATTATCATTAGATGGCCCCAAGTGCACCATGTAAGACCAATTTTACCCTAAGTAAAATTCCTTTCACTATGTAAAATAACTTAATAAAACACATTTATTAGGTTGTTTATGGTCTAAAAAGGAAACCACAAGGGGAAATATTAAACAAATCTATATTTTTTTGGTTTTCCTCACGGAATAATTAATTAAAAAATAATTTAATTATTATTCCTGGTTATATTTAACCCAAAAGAAGGAAATTAATTAGATAAATCCTTATTTATCTTCTTATTTTCTAGGAATAATTATTTAAATCTTATTTAAATAATATTCATTGTTAAATATGACTAGATAATTTACAAATAATTAAATAAATCATTATTTATTTAATTATCATTCAACCACTTCCTTAAAATAATAAATAAATCATTTATTTATTTATTATTTACAAACAAAGGGATTTGACCCAAGTCGAATACCTTTTCCGTCCAAAAAATATAATACAATATTCCATAAAAGGTGGATTTAGATTTGGTTAATATTATTTTAATCATGCACCAAGATCTAGAATGACCCAATATTTTGTTATAAATAGAAGGGTTTTCCCATTCATTTTTCACATTTTGTTGCCTATTAGATCACTCTGGATCTATGCTATTGGTCTCACTTTGAGGCATTATCATTGTCAAATTTTCTATTATTTCACTTTGTGAGCTCCCTTTGAGTTCTATGTTAGTGTGGGTTTTCTACACCAACAAGAGAGAGAAATGCTAGATCTGAAGCACTGAGGACTTTCAAGAACCCATCCCATTGAGGAGAATTGGAAACACCTTTCTTGTTTTCCTCTCAGGTGCCCTTAATATAAAATTATTTCAAAATTATTTTTCTTGTCTTGTCTATTGGATGCATGGACCAAAACTTTATTTTCACTGCTTAATGTCTTTTTATGCATAGATCTAGATTTGTGCAACATTTTTCTTGATCAAATAACTGCAGATATGAAGATATTGGCAGCCATATTTGATGTTAGGGTTATAATTTATGCGTAGCTAAAGTGGTCTTTTTTCATACACTTAGACAAAATATTCATACTAACAGTTATCTTCAGATAAATTTGAGCGACCAATCTGCAGAATTTTGCGTTGCCAAGACTAGATTTTCAAGGGAACAGGGCCTCTGGGGAGGAGAAGCAGAGCAGGAGACGGAGGGCGCGGAGGGAAAAATGGTTTGTGAATTTGAATTAGTCTCAGAAGATGTGCAGACAGTCGGTTGGTAGATTCATCTCATAAATTCTATCAGGAAGATTTGATTGTGACCACATGGGAAGTTGGAGGAATGCCTGGCCAAAGCTGGAAGGTTTCTGGACTGGTGATGGAAACTGGGAAATTCCTCTGCCTAGCTAGACTACTTCTTTGTAATTTGGACTAAACCTCGTTTAACTAGGTATTTTTCAAGACATGCCTGGCTGTGAGATTGCTTAAATCATTTCAACACAGAAAATAGGGGTCTTATCTTGGAAATTAAAAAATGGTATGGAATTTGAAGTTGTCCATTCACCATGCCCTCATTGCCTATGAATAGTGTGTTTTATTGATTGAAACTAGACTTCCTTTATACCATAGGACACTGCAAAAACATTATTATATACTTTATTTTAGTTGGTGTTATTTGGAAGTATTCCTTCCTACACAAAAAGGTGAATTATTTTAAGCCCACAAGATCTAGCCTTGGTTAATGAGGTCATTGTATTTACCTTTCAAATTTTTATATATTATATTTTCTTATTATTTTAATGTAAAAATTTATCAAGACCATTTTTGAGAGGTTCCTTTTTCCGATGTTCCTGGGTATTTACATAGAATTAGGATTGAATGGTGTATTCTTGATTCTTAGTGTGCAAACACATGTCAGAGCTTTGGCAAGGGGTAATGTAGAGCGTAAAATTTATTGTGACATCGATATAAAATTTGAGCTATGCTCTGAAGCACATAATTCAGGGTTGTAACTATCTCAAAAAGTTTGGATTCTAGAATAAAAAGAAGATAAATTTTTAGTAGGATTTCAGTTTCTACAAGCTCCTTGGAATGTTGTTTCTCATTTTTGAGTGCAATGAACAAGTAGTTGAAAACTTTGGTTTAAATAGATCGCCAACATAAAAGTTGGGATCAAGTTTGCTAGTTTGTTATAGCTTTCAATTTTCTCATATATTAGAAGTTGGATTTAAACTACAAGGGAATGCCAGAAGCATTGATTCAATAGGTTATGTTCTTCATATTTCAATCTTGTAAATCATAGCTACTTCCTATCGTATTGACAAAGTGAGTTGACAATCATGGCATATTAAAGAAGCCTTGTGTATAACCAGAGGCAATGCATGATGTCAAGAACTCTATTATGAAATATTAGGGTTTCTTTCTATTAATATTTGTCATGTTTTTCTGAGTGCAAATCCAATAGGGAGTAGATACTCCACCTAGCTAGAGAAAGCTTAAGTCTACAATGGTTGCTTAGTATGTGTATCCAAATCCATATATATAGATCCCTCGTAACATGAGTGTCACAACCTATGATAAAGTATGGGAAATTTTTTAGTTGAATTCTCTATGAGTGGATTGTGTTGGTTGTAAGCTCTAGGCGGTCTCATAGGACTTCCCAAAGTTTCCTATACATTCAGGTGGAGTTCATTGAGAATATGAATGAACCATGTATGCAAAGGAGATCTTAGTGGGTTGTTACT
Source organism: Pinus albicaulis (assembly GCA_034641835.2). NCBI lineage: Eukaryota > Viridiplantae > Streptophyta > Pinopsida > Pinales > Pinaceae > Pinus > Pinus albicaulis. The sequence continues at coordinate 896,136,610 of CM076583.1, read as the reverse complement.
AAAAATTGGACCCAAAAAAACATTGAGTACTAAATTATGATCCAACCTAAGAAATCATGAGCGAAACAACAACTCAAGAATGCATCGCTCATCATATTTTCCTTTCAAGCCTTAATAAGTCACACAAAGTCCCGACCATCCTACATTGTGCATATTATCTTTATCTTTTAAACTATGATTGGATGATTGTATTCCATCCAAAAACTTGGAATTTGAAGGAGTCTATAGTTTTCTATTTAGAATTTCTTCATTGCTATTTGAAACTTTGAAAATGTTAAAACTGGAAAAATGAAGTGTTACCTAGTGAGTAAATATGTGTGAAATGGTTGTCTAACAACGACTTAAAGAAGCAAAAATTGGAATTATTTATTTTTTGAATTGTTAGGAAGGAGGAGAATAGTTGTGTAGATGAAAACAACAATTGAAGGGCTACCTGAATTAAGGAAGATCAATTCATGAATTCAATAATAGAAGTGCATGCTATTTGATGAGTTATTTGTTACAAGATTTATTTATGAAATTATTCAAATAGTGGAAGGAATGTAATGATTTGCAAGGAATGTCAAAAGTTTCTTCTAAGATTATTTTTTTTCCAAGGAGAATGTTTTTATTTTATTTTATTTTACTTTTTATTTGAAAAGCACTAAAAATAAAATCTTCAAGTGCACAGTGAAAATATAGTGTTCCATCACTAACGACCTACTTGATTTTAGTTATTTTTTCATATGCCCTGGAAAAAAGTATGACTCTTTTGCTAAAGGGAGATCATTGCTAGCGTCCATGACTTTACTTCAGTTCACTATTTAAAATTACATAAAACATATGGCTAGTGTAATAATAGTGTTTCCACAGTGGTTATACTTCAAGGTATTTTGAGAAGGGAAGGAAAGTAGGCAATCATTTCCTGGAAGAGATCTTATAAAGAAAGCTGAAAGCCTATGTTAATGACTTCATGTCATTTTGTGATTAAAAAACAATAATTGGAAGACAATCAAGTATCTATCACTTCTTTTCATCCCAAGGAAATAAATAATAAATAGAATTATACAAACATTAATGTGTCTTTGGAAACTCTCAAAGCCTAAAGGTCTCGCAAGACATTAGGGTGCAGGCCTCCTCCACAGAAAATGTTGGTGTGTGAGAATAAATATTTACTTTATTATTCACATTGCAAGCATATATTCTCCTCACACACTATAAAACACTATATATCACATTTATTAAATTTCATATATTTTAGGTGGTTTTAACATATATCCCCTAACTACAACATCTAGCATTACTTCGGTTGAATATTAGAAATAAAATGCAGCAATGTATTAATGACTCATGACCACTAATTGCCACCCCTAACTACAACATCTAAGATTACATTGGTAACATATTAAAAATAAAATGTGGCAAAGTGTAAATGAATCCTGAACAATACTTATCGAGCGTTGCCACTCTAACAGGCCTAGCTGTCATGGAGTTTGGTGTGTGTGTGTGTGTGTATTTGGTTTATGGAAATGATAGTAATGGTGAGTGGTATTCAAGATACATATTTACGAGCAACTTAAGAAATCATCCATATACTAAATTGTCTAGTCTTATGAGGGTAGTCTATATCTTATTCATGACGAGGCAAGCCTACCAAGCATTTGGGATCAGAATCCATTTTTGATAATTTTCAATTGTATCCTTATATTAGATTCTCTGCTTCCAAAGTATCAGTTAAGAAAGCATATAGTCAACATTAAGGCTTTCTTGACTATGCATCGTAGCATTTTAGATCATTTTCAATTGCATCCTTGTATTAGAATTTTTTCTTCTAAATTGTCAATTAAGAAAGCATATTGACAAAAATACGACTTTCTTGAGTATGCATATGTGTATAAGTTGTCCACGAGGAGCAGAGCTAACAACACCATTAAAGACCTCCATTCAGTCCTTTAGGAAAATGGTTAAAGGTGAGTGTAAAATATTAATCATTTCCAACCTTTTTATGGCATTTAACATTGTTATCTAATTTCTATAATACATATGTATTTTTAATCCAAGTTCTTGTAACCCATGGGAAGTATGAAAATTGTTTATTTTTGTGGATGTATTCTTTAGGGTTGAGACATCATATATTGATTATTCAATAATTGACACTTTTTTTGTGTGTAGTTTTTATTTCTTGATATTTTTAGTTTCCTTTGATTCTCTTGTTGTCTATGCTATTCTAATGCCTTAGAGGTTCCTTTGCATGCCATAATTTTGACAAATTTTCTTTTACTTTTTATTCCTTCAGCTAAATTTCACTACTTATTACCTAGTTATTCTCTCTATTGCATTTATCTGGCTTTCTTTAGTAGTTTTACAGTGTTTTGCTATTTGTATTCACAATTACACAACTTTTATGTTTTTATTTTGTTTCCCTAAGAAGAGTCCAAGTCTGAGGGTGTTAGCTAAGCTCTCTCTTTTTAACATGGTTATTTTGTTTATAATTTTATGGCCCAAATTTGTAACTACTGAAATTCTTGAATGGTAGGAGATTTAAATATTGTCTTTGAAACAAGATGTGGTAATGCATATGTATTTGATTTTCTTGATGTATTGAGTCATCCTATGCTATACCATTTTTTGCTTGAAATGGTTAATGCTATTTATAGTGAGTTGTCCAACACTTTTTCACTTGAATTCTATAACCTTTTACTTCATAATTAGATGTATCTGTTGTGTGCATTATTTCTCTTACTCTGCAAGGTTTTCATGTGGTGAAAGAAGATATTTCTAGGTAATTGAAACCTTTTTTCCCCAATGACACATGACAAGATTCTTATTTTTCAATCTAGGTTATTATCTTACACATTTTCTTACATCTACGACACCAATTTTCCAATTGGGAATAGATGAATATTTTTGTAACTCCCATATTACTTATGCACACAACACTCTCATGTACACACAAATACCACCTTATATTTTATGATATATTTAATTACATGAACTGGACCAGTGATCGAAATGGTTAACCTCAAAATTGTGAATCGAATCGAAACTAGATAAAAAATGGATCAAAAAAGTGGTTGACGAAAAAATACTTAAATTATTCGAATTTAGGAAAAAAAATGTATATGATTGTGCATCCATATGACTCACAACCATTATACAAAAATATTTCTATTTAACTTTAGTTTTCCTGGACACAGATTTGGAGGTTTCCCAACATGAAATTCTTGAAGAATATGTTGTTCTGAAGCCTAGCGTGCTCCATAGCATAGTTAAAATCTAAAGTCTTTGGCACCCTTAAACCTGACACTAGTCTGAGAATCCAATACCATAAAAATAGCATATTTATGCTAAGATAGTTTACCATGCATTTACAACCAGATTTTTTTTCAGGGTGAAAGTGGTTTTGTGTCTCATAACTCTATCTAAAGGAAAAATTTCCATATCATACAACAGAGGCGATCTTAAAATGATTGTTCTATAGTTGGAAGTATTGTTATGACATTGTTCCCAACTTTAAGCCCTTTCTTGAAGGACTTTAAAAGGATGTAAAAGTGATTTAGTGGGTCATAATGCTGAATGCTAGGTATTCTTGTGAGGCTATTTGCCCAGCATGATCCTACTAAATTGAAAAGGGTTTTTTCTGTTTATTGTTTAGGCCAAATATTGTAATAGCAACACTAGTGCAACGATGCTAAAAGGTCACTTGATTGTTAATTTCACCATGAATGTCTCTTTTACAAAGAAATATTTCTTAGCTATTTTTATGTTAGTGGTTTGCTAATAAATTTTCTACGGTATCTTCTTTAAAGGGTGTTATCTCAATGGAAGAGCACCTGCTTTACAAGCACGGGGTTGGTGGTTCGATTCCATTGTGCCCTGATATTCATAGGGAATGGCGGCGATTAATTTTTGGTGATGAATGCTCTTTTTCCCATCACTAATGAGCTTATGGTGACATTTTTTGACCCTCACCAAAATATGAAATGGTGATGGTCAACGAACGCCACCATATATACACATCAATAGTGAGGACCATGAAAGGTCCTTCACCATAAATTGTTGTTGTTGATACGAAATGGAGAGGGTCACTGTTTGTCATTATAGTCATTATTCGTGATGGTCCTTGATGTCACCAATTAGATTATCATGACAATTTTTCAACCTCACCAAATATGAAATGGTGATGGTTAATGAACGTCACCATATATATGTAGCAATAGTGAAAGCCATGAGAGTTCCATCACCAAAAATCAGTGTTGTTCATATGAAATGGTGACGATCACTATCCGTCATTATAATCAATATTCATGAAGACCTTGAATGTCACTAGAACAGATACTTTCGGTGACGCCACCTTTGGTGATGTTCATATTTTTGGTGACAGAGGCTATTTTCCATCATCATTGCTCATATGAAATGGTAATGGTCACTATCCATAATTATAAACCATTATTGGTGACGGAACTTAAACGTCACCACAAGACCTTTACTTTTGGTGACACCACCTTTGGTGACGAAGGCTCTTTTGACCCTCACCAATGAGCTTATGGTGACATTTTTTCCCCTCACCAATGTCCTTTTTTCTTTACGTTCTAAATGTAAAGTTGCAATGCATAACTTTTGTTTATTTTGCACATTATTGAGGTCAAAATATTGTTCCATATGTAGTATCCATGTTACAATTTAGGGGGAATTTGAGAAGCCAATAATGATATATATTCTACAATATTCCCCTGGAATCAATTCAAACTGATTTTTGAAACAAGACTTATGAAATTTGGAAAACAAATACACACCTTTTTCTTTCTTTTGAGGAGCTCAATATTGAAACTAAATTATCTCCATGATTTCAGATATTCAATATCTAAAATTGATCTTGTAGTAGCCATCTGAATCTTCTTTCGAATGGCACAGGTCTGACCTAATTTTGATTCTTCGAGGCAAAGTCATGCCCAATCTCCCACAATGACTTAATTAAGGATTGGTTCAGTACAACGAACTTGTGCAGCATGCCACAAGTCACTATTTCCTCCTTCATCTTTGAAATTGATACACATGAAACTAAATTCCATGTACTTGCGACCCCCTTTTATATAATTCCAATTCGATGCTCAGAGAGAGAGTTATGACGATTTTCTCATGATCACCTCTTTGAGCTAAAATTTGGGAGCCTAAAAAAAGCCTAACATCCACAGATCATGTCTCCATAAATTTTGCGAACTAAGGTTTCAAATTTTTACAAGGTTCCTTAGGATTTCAGCTTTTCGTTTAAAAAATTACATCTCCTGAACCTTTGTAGAAATAAAGTTATAGAGAAAAGTCTAGGATGACCTATTTTAGGTGAAATTCAGGAGCCTGAGAAATCCCTAACTTCCACATATCATATCTCAGAAAATATTGCGAACCAAGATCTGAAAATATTACATGACATTCCTCAGGATTTTAGCTTCTCTCTATAAAAATTTCAGCTTCTCAACCTCCGTAGCAAAAAAATTTATAGTGAAAATTCCATGATGACCTGTTTGGAGTAGAAAAACCTTAGAATCCAAATCTTTGATACCAAATGTTATGAAACCAACTCTAGAAATGGAAGAAAATAAAGATCAACGCCTTAGAAATCAGCCACATCGAGGGGGGAACCTGCAATACATTACATAAATAAACAATTCTTGGATGATATAAATGATGAAAAACTCCTTCTATATATTGGATTCCATGGGGTCACAATATAATCATAGTAGACCTAAAAATAATAATGTAAGGGCACAATAATACAATATTGGGGTTACAGGGGTACAACAATAATAATAACGAGGTTACACTAACAAAAATAAGGGACTATACTAGTAATATAGGGACCTAACATAATATTATAGTGAAAATCTGATTATTAGCTGTGAAATCCTCAAGATCTCCTGATCCTGAGGGTTCTCTCTCATCTATTATTTTAACATTTGGTTATATAAGGATGAGAGGTGAAACAGAAGAGGGTTTAATTTTCTAAGTGTAACTTTGAATTGGAAATCATTATTTGTACTAAGATAGAGTATTTTCACTACGGTGATGTTATGTATTTTCTATTGTGATTAATGAGAAAAAAGGTGCTTTATTTATAATCGTTCTCTGTGTATTCCCAGTAGTAGCTTCTAGAGGCTTTGGTCCCGGTCATTAGGAGAATTTCTTCTTTTTTGTATCATAATCATTTATTTTATCACTGCATTTGATAATTTTTGTATCTTGTCATTTCAATTGTTGTGTAATATTAGAATTCACTTGCACATTTATCCTTGTTGTTTGATATAAATCTTAAGATGTTGTTGATTTTACGATGGCATATTACTCTTTCGTAAATTTCTTAGACTAGCGTTACAATTGTTTGTTGTCCCATTTGAATATTGCTATCATAGATATCTAGTGATTTTTTACTGTTATTCTTCATTATAGGTTTGAATAATAGGTCGTTGCTCATTTCCTGTAATTTCTCTTTTAAGTAGATAATTATTAAGAAGTAATTATTTTAGTGTGATTCTTGCAATTCATAACATAGATTTAGTTTCTTTGCAAATCATCTTATAAAAGATTAAGATTTATGGTTTATAATTTCTTTAAGGTTTTCTTTTGAATTATTTCATATTGAACTTCGAGAATTATAATGTAGTTATTGCAACAATTTACAATCATTTATTCCTAAATATCCTTTGATTTCACTATACACAAACAGTGCCAACACCCTTGAAATAAACAGATGAATCATTGGTTAATAATTAATGTAGGCATTACAGTTGATTTTCATAATCATCTTATTGCACCATAATTTTTTCTCCGTTGCTGGGGAGTGTGTTAAATATTTATTTAATTTTTGAATTGGATTCTATTGTTTCAAAGGACTTGGGTATTGAAAACAAGAGGAAAGAACATGCGTACTAGCAAGTAAAATGCTTGCCCAAAGCCTGCTTTCCAGTAGATGCATATAGAGCATATATGAGTAGATGCTTTTATGAATGACTTGATGAAAAAAGTAGAAATAGATCCAAATCCACATCCTAAATCCACCAAACCCAAGGGGTCGGTGACACTTTGAAGATCGACCTTTATAGACAAAATCGTAAGAAAAGAAGAATATCAAGCATTAGTAGGACCTCAAAGCACATCTGGAAAAATCTCTACTGTAATCCCTTAAGCAATAGGCTCACCATTTGCAGCTCACGCCGAGATCCATAGCAAAACCAAAAGTTCTGAACAGAGATTCCAGGCTACACAAAGTTTTCATTCTGACCCTTCACAAGAGGGAAATTCTTGCAATCTGAAAGAAGGAGAGAGAGAAAATAGTGGTGTCATAGGAGAAAATTTACAGTCATCAGAACCTTGATCTCATAAGATCTTCGTTGAAGAAAGGATACCTGATATCCCAGATCAAGGCAGTGTTGTAAGACCCCTTCCAAATCTAGTTGCCAGTCCTGCCCAAATAAACCTTCCAAACGAAGAGATTCCTAAAGGTTATTGGCACATCTTTGATGAAATGGTACATAATCAGCCGTAGTGACAAACATCGACATTGGAGTATCCTCTCATCAACCCAGTTGTTAATGCCCCCATGAAAGCCATTCCTTTGTAGAGCATCCCTAGTTTCCATGGTTTAACCTCAAAAGATCCTGATGCTTTCCTATTCTAATTTGACATTTTATGTATGGGATATGATTATACCACCAATCCCCAAAAGCTAAAAATGTTTCCCTCTACATTAAAAGGAGCTCGATTGACATGGTTTATGGTGCTTGGTGGAGAAACTATTAACCCTTGGGATCAAATGGAAGCATCCTTTCTCACTAAAGATCAAGATTACTGCACGACCAGAGATGTGAAAGATGAAATCTATAATATTACTAAAAAATAAATTAGACTCTAGAAGAATATGTTGAATGATTTCAGTATAGTTTAAAATGGTCTCCTTATGTTGCATTATCTAAATATTATTTAAAATTAACTATGATAAAAGGAATGAAGGATGAAATGATAGAAACATTAAATTTAATGGGAGAAGGATATATTTATCAGGAAAATTATGATGACATTATTCAGCTATGTATCAGGTGCTCTCAAGGAAGTATGCGCGTTAGGCTGACTAGATGAGATACTATTTCCAGAAATAATAAAGCTGATGGTGGTAGCATCACTCGGAATAAAATTGACAATCTCTTAGAAGATTTAAATATCAGTATCTTGGGCACTCTCACAACACAGTTGGACTTCTTGAAAGCCAAATAGAAACAAGCTATATAAGAACACAATTTAGATGCTTTCTACCCATGATATGGAAATAAGCACAGTTAGAGGGAATGCACATTGGAGATGGTTCACACTTTTACCATCTGCACTAAGTACCATGCCACTGAGCAATGTTCATAACTTATGGGATTAAAGGAATTTTTAAATAAGTGAAAGAATACACAGAACCAGTAATTTTAATGATCCAACATCGAAAATGACAATCCTAACCCAGAGGTATGTCACAAGACACTTCTCTATTATTTTCTTCTCCATCATTTAATCAACAACAGAATTATGGAACAACATGGCAAGGCCAATCACCTTTCTCTACCTGTAAATCTCAATAATTTGCTATGTCACCCTCACCAAACCAACCTTTTCCAAATTCTATTTAGCCAAATTCCACTACTTTCTGGCAAAAAAATATGTACCCACCCCAATGGCCTTCCTCCACATCAAAAAATCCAAACTAGTGTTTAAATTGGCAACAAACCCTAGGGATAACTAATCCACCTATGGGAATAGGTCCTCAACCTCAATCGACCTTAGCATATATTTATCCATTGCAGCAAGATCCTCAGCCTCTTATGCGCCCCCAAAAACCAGCTCAACCAAACCCAAATCCCAATAACAAACCAGTTTAGCTGATATAGATTATTGAAAGTTCAGATCCTGAAATAAAATAGATGGAATGCAGTGAAATTAGGCTAAGATCAAGACACAGTATCACCTCTGAGGAAAATAAAAACCAACAACAAGATGAGACATAAACATATTACAAGACTAAATCCTTGACTGTGACTAATACAAAAATAAAACAGGGAAAAGATACAGTCGAGCAGTAAGATCCTGAAAAACTTATAATAACTTCTCCTTCGTTCATTGAAAGATTAGTAATACTTAAGCGTGTTGTTTATCTAGATTTTTATATCTTAGGGGAACTAATTAGAAATTTATGTATTAAAATTCCTCTCCTCCAAGCTATTCAAGACATTCTTGTTTATGCTAAAATGATTAAAGAATTGTGTGTGAAAAATCATGCAAGGAAACCAAAAATTTCCCCAACCATCCATGTTGTAGGAACCTTATATGATATGGTTCTAGGTAGGGAAACACCAGTAAAATATGAAGATCCATGGAATCCCATAGTTATTGTTCAAATATATGGTCGCTATTTTCCAAACACACTAGTTTATTTAGGTTCAACCATTAACATTCTCACAGTAGAAACCTGTGAGGCACTCAGTATCATAACTCTAGAACCAACCACTAATTTGTTACAACTTTTTGATCATTATGTCATTAAACCCGAGGGGACTCTACCGAACATTATTGTTTCTATTGAGTCATGTTAATACCTAGTATATTTTCTATTTATCAACCCTAGAAGTTAATTAGATGGACACCCTTTAATTTTGGGTCGACCTTGGTTAGAAACATCCAATGCTTATATAGGTTGTCGTGCTAGTAACATGACCATCAAAAAATGAAATGCATAAAAAAACATGTTTTACATCCCCCTACTAAGCCAAGTGTGTCCACCTTGAAAACTCATAAACACACACCTACATACCTGGAAGAAAACATATGTTCACCACTTACAGTAGAAGCGCTTGAGTTCAAGAATCAAACTGAAGATGATGTAATTGATAATTTTATAAATCATTCAACTACTAAGAACAATGCGAAATTACAGGTGTTGAAAGTGGTTCTTGACAATGAAGCCCAGGAAGATCCTTCAGAAGATGCCAATGATCAGCATATACCAACAATTGTTCATAACAGCAGTCTTGTTGAGATTGAACCCAAAAAGATCTTGAATATTAATGATAATCTCAATAGTGACCAACAACAAAAACTCATTCAGATTCTACAAAAGTAGAAGGGGGATTTTTCTTGGGACTACCAAGACATGAAGGGCATAGACCCTCAATTATGTTCACACCACATCTACACTGAAAAGGATGCTCATCCTATACCGCAACCTCAACAAAGATTGAATCTACATCTTAAGGATATCGTAAAAGAAGAATTACAGAAGTTTCTTGATGTGAATTTTATTTATACTATTTCGAATAATAAGTGGGTCTCTCCATTGGTAGTTTTTCCCAAAAAGAATTGGAATTGGAGGATCTGTGTGGACTACTAGGAATTGAACAAGGCCATGCAAAAAGACCACTTCCCTCTTCCATTTATTGAACAAGTCCTTGACATAATGGTAGGGAAGAAATTATTTTCCTTTATTTATTGCTTCAATGGCTAAAAATGAGATCAAAATTTCCTCTAAAGACCAAGATAAAACTACGTTACCTCCGCTGGGGTATGTATGCATATAGATTGTTATCTTTTGGTTTATGCAATTACCCATCTACATTTCAAATGGAAATAATCAGAATTTTTTTCGATCTCATAAATGAGGGACTTGAAGCTTAGATGGATAAATTTACCCCATATGTGAATGATTTTGAAGAGGCGCTACAAAGCTTAGAGAAAGTTTTTAAATGATGCATCACTACGAGGCTATTTCTAAGAAATGAGAAATGTCACATGATGATGATAAAAGGTGTAATCCTAGGAAACTATATCTATGCTATTGGAATACAGGCAGACCCAACAAAAATAGAGGTAATTCTTCTACTACCTACACCTTGCACTTAGAAAGAGGTATGTAGCTTTCCTTGGATATGCAGAATACTATTGTAGATTTATACATAATTTTTCACTAGTTGATGCACCTTTGTATGCTTTAATAGAAATTTTTTATTTTAGATGGTCTCATAAATGTGACATTTCTTTTACAGGTGTGAATAAATTGGTCTCGAAAGCATTTAATAGCTAAAGGAAGGAAGTCGATTGTCGAAGGCAGTGCTCGATTACCTTGGATTGGTGGATACCATTTTCACACGGGATCTAATATGAAAATATGTAGTTGCATCCGTCAATATGAGATTTAAAACATCCTAAAGGCTTTCAATGATGAGCCTTACGGTGGAAATTTCATAGATGACATAATTGGACATAAAATACTACAGATGGGCTATTACTGGCCCACTATTTTTAACGACGCTAAGAAGTATGTTCAAGCTTGCGATAGATGCCAAAGGATTAGTCATCCTGGTCAATATGATGAGATTTCATTGTAGCTAAAATTGGTAATAAGACCTTTCTAATGGTGGGCATTGGATTTTGTTGGTCCATTCAATCCCTCGTCAAATCAATAGTCCTAGATACTAGTTGCTACAGACTATGTAACAAAGTGGGTAGAAACAGTAGCTTTGCGAAGAGCTATGGAAGAAACTGTAATTAATTTCCTTTTGGAGTTATTCATGTAGTATGCTTTACCTAGGCAAGTGATAATAGATGGGGGGCCACAGTTTTTAGGAGACAATATTACGACCACTTTACGGAACCACCATATGACACATAGAGTCACTTCTCCATATCACCCGTAGGCGAATGGGTAGGTTGAGAGCACCAACAAGGTCATTGAGGAAATTTTGACCAAAAATGTTTCAACACATCGGCGAGATGGGGCTACTAGTCTACTAGAGGCCTTGTGGGCCTATTTCACAACTAGGTGAAATACTACTGGTTATTCCTCATACCAACTTGTATTGAGAAAATAACCTATTTTTCCTATCGAGTTTGAAATAAATACTCTCAGGACAACTGAAGAAGTGGGACTATCCTTGACCGAAGTCAAAATTAAGATAATTCAACAAATAAATGAATTATATGATGTGTGCTTACTTTCCCTTCAATGCACAAAAATTATCCAGCAACAACGGGCTAAGTTGCATGATAGTCTTATCAAGAAGATGTTTCGGGAAGGAGAGTAGGTACTCCTCTATAATTCCAAATTCCAAGACTTCAGAGGTAAATTGCAGTCAAGATGGACTGGCCCGTATGAAATTCAATAAGTGCACAACAATGCCACTCTAAACTTGACTACCATTGATGGGCCTGTCTCTTCTTTCCAAGTGAATGGACAATAGGTACTTCTTTCACACAAACCACTCGCCAAAGTGTCTTTTTTCCAACATTTATGCAAGGATACCAATATGAAAATTGTATCTATAGGGAGTAATGACCTAGCATCATTATGTTCATGAAAATTGTCTCTCTTCGGTTGTAAATAATGTAAATATTTTCTTTACATAGATAGTTTATGATTTGTTGTTTTTGCGTTTTATGGAATAAAATACCCTTGTATAAATGAATGGATTTTTTCTTTGAAACAATCTCTTATACACAAATTAGGTTCCATTAATTTTATGTTATTTCACTTCATTATTTTAGCAGTTTTTGTTCAATTCTTTTGACAGCTATTGTATCTTCCAATTGAACAGTTGTCACTCCTTTGGTTTGATTTTTCTACTCCTGCTATTATTTTTCAAAATTGATGAAAAACTGAGTTTAATAGATTGAACAATTTTTTTTCAATAAAATGAACAACTGATGTTCTGTTAAATGAATAGTTTTTGTTCACTAAAAATAAATAGTTGTTGTTCAAAATAATAAACATGTTGAACCCTTAGTTAAACTGAGAAGGGGGGGGGGGGGGGGGGTGAATCAATTTAACACATTCATGATATTTTAAAATTTCTATTAAACCTTATTTACACCTTCAGTTCATATCCATCTTAATGTGTGAGTAAGCTTAGAATGTGAGCAGCAAGTATTAATATAATATAACAGCAGACTTAATATGAGAGCAGCAGGTATTAAGCAGATGATATAAATCATATCAACACATAAACATCATGCACAGAGACACGACATATAAGTGGAAACCCATAAATGGGGAAAACCACATCTTATTATTGTTATGATGCAAAGGCAAGCTCCAACTCCCTCTCACCACTGTTTTTCTGCAGGCACCAACCTACAGGAGGCTCCAACCTCAATTCTGCAAGCTACAACTTGCAAGGAAGCACCAACTCCCTTCAATTTTCTGCAGGCAACAACCTACAGGAGGCTCCAACCTCAAATCTACAAGCTACAACTTGCAAGGAAGCACCAACTCCCTTCAATTTTCTGCAAGCACCAACCTACAGGAGGCTCCAACCTCAGTCAGCTACAACTGATAGCTATCAAGCTACAACTTGATAGGGAAGCTCCAACTTCCTCAATTTTCAAACTGAATGTTTGCTGATTTACCTCAGATATTAGCTCTGTTCTGTAGCTTCTCTTTCTGCTCTTATTTTCTTAATCTTCTCTGCCTTACACTTCTATACTCTTCCTTCTCTATATTTGCTCTCTCTAACTTCTTTTTACATATCAAGATGATATTATTTATAAGGATTTTCTTGTGACTGTTAGCATTCCTCAATGAATTTGGAATGGACAGCCATGCTTCTTTGCCTTCTGCCTTCTCATTTCTTTTCCAGCTCACTCAGAAAAATGTAACTGTAGGTTCTTATTTTAATCTAACAGTGGGATTTTGTTTACTTTCGGAGACTTGTCAATGCATCACAAACAATAAAAAATTCAATTACAATATTTACATTCACATATAATGAAAACTTCAACTCAAGTCATTTAGTCTTTTGGTTCACTGCGCATTTGTCTTTTCTTTGACTGTGTCTGTCTTTTATATGACTGTTTTTTATCTCTTTTCAGCTCTATTTGCTCTTCTACCCTTTGCTGTGGTGTAACTGTTGCATACGTGTAACTATGCCTTTTATATCAGTGTATTTTATATAAATATGTAACAGCTGGCAATAAGTCTGGGCAAAGTCCAACCCTTTATGCACAGCAAGTGTCTTGTTGATGTGGGAGTTCCGCAAGTGGAACATATATACATCGCAATTTTTATATATAAAGAATCACCCTCCACCTTGAGCTGCGGCCCGTGGGTCCACAGAACACGTGGCATATTTTTAATACCATTGCAACCATCGTTTTATATTTATGACAGCTCTTATATATATATATATATATATATAACCCAAATTTAATTACACTAACTGCCTTTTAATATGACTTTAAATAAATTCTCAGTGTATATAATAAAACCTATTTAAAACATATAAAAACTCCTTTTGGGCCCACTTGCCACGCTTCTTGATGCAATATGCTACTCCTCCAGCGATTTCTGATTGCGATTGATCGCAATCGCAAGCTGCCTTGCTCCGATGCGATCGATCATTGTTCATTGTTCTTTGCCGATGCGATTGGAACTCAAATACTTATTAATCATAGTTTATAAGCCCATCGGGTCCAGGCATCAATCGCAATCGCAAGTTTTTTAATATATGTTCCGATGGTTTGTTTCTTTCTGATGTGATTGACCACTATTTAATAAGATTTGCCGATGCGATTAGAACTGGAGCTCAAGCTATATATGAGTTGTGATTTATATACCCATCGGGTCTAGACTTCCAATCGCAATCGCAACTCTTATATTCTCCGATGCGATCATCATTGTTCACCAGAACTCACGGTATTTATGAGTTGTAGTTTATATACCCATTGGATCTGGAGTTCCAATCGCAATCGCAACTATTATTTTAACCTATTCCGCTACCCTTATAATCTCCGATGCGATCGGGAAGGGTCCCACCTTATATTACTACATTTCTTTGGATCTCGCGCTGCATATGGCTACACACACACACACACACATATATATATGTTTTGGCCCTTTGAATATAAAGCGCAATACTTTGCCGCTAGAGTATATGATTCCTGAAATGAAATTTATATTAACTATGCATTACATTGCTGCTTGGGTTATGCTTCCCAGAATTATATTTATGTTATGTGTAACGACCGGCTGGGTAAATATTCTCGGAATTGTATACATATATCCTCCGGCTGAGGTAGCGAATCTCGGAATTTATTTATATATATATATATATATATATATATATA